>CAUYRH010014151.1:0-39559 GCA_963574655.1 Perodicticus potto
GTGTGGCTTGATGACCTTTCTGGAAAACATAAATCTGATTAGTGTAATCAGTAATAGGCAAAGGTAGAACAGCATCAGGTCAGAAGCACTTATTCAGTGATGCTAAAAGAAAACCTGACTGGACAATATATTCAACTGTTGAAAAAATCTTAAACAGAATGAATTCAGTCTTCCCAGACTTCTGAAAGTTTAAGTTGATGCTATATAGATGACGATGGCCATAGCAGACTGGCCCAGAGGATGACAGGGACCTTGAGTAATTAGATAGGGCCTTGCCACAGCTCACTTGGAAATGCAAGAAAATCCTATCCTTATTGATGTAAATGCATTTGCAATTTCATTCAATTCACAAATAAAAATTTTTTACTCTTGAGAATTGTTTGAACTCAAAGGCAAAACCATTCAGGATCATCACAATGAATTTCATTGGTAATATTTGCTTCTCATTCTGTTTATTGAAATTTGTTCCTAAAAAAAAAAAAAAAAAAACAAGAATAACAACTTCAAAATAGATACTTCTACTTTTATAGAAGAGAGACAGAGAAATGATCAAATTGAGCTCCTCCAGAAATCCAGACAAACGGGAAAGGTTCATTTTCCTTCCCTTTCATATGGGAACGTAGTTAAAGCTGGTAACTTCCCTGCCTCTTCCTGAGCCTTTGTTTCTGCGCAGCTATCTGAAGTCACCCTGGGATTGGAGCTTTCTAAACTTCTAAAAGGAAGATCTGGGTTCAGCTTTTTCTTTAAGAAAAAAAAAAATCAAACAAAACTTAATTATATATTTTTTCTTTTCTAAAGAGTATTGATTTCCCTTAGGAACTAACAGAGTATCTGTAGCCAAGCCTGATTTGGATTCGGGCAGTATCGAAACTCACTTTCAAAGAGTTTCATCTGCAACTTTTTTTTTCTTTTTTTCCTTGTATGTTTTCCTTTACTGGGATTGCTTAAAACTAACTTATGCCTACTTTTAGAAGGCAAGCTCTAATGTTCAAGATTTTATTTTCTTTTTGTCTTTGAACAAATTTTCTTTTACTCTGGAGAAATCAGGCTAATTCAATGACATGCTTACTTTTCTAGAAGAAAAGTACCATTTTATTATGTTAAATACGTTATTTCTTTATTTTAATAGATTGAAAATATATTTTGCTAGCATTGTTTTCTACATTTATGTAGGGATTGAAGGCTATATAGACAGAGACTGTAATCTTTGGTAACAGAAAAGACTTAGCCCCAACAATGTAAAATTAAACCTGAGGTTGTTTTAAAGTTTAATCATCATTTGAACAGAATACAAAGGCTTAACATTATTTTAAAATCAGGTGGTGTGATATTTTGGCTTTTTTCTCCCCTCAAGATTTCTTTAACTATTCAAGTTCTTTTATGGTTTTATACAAATTAAGAATTGCTTTTCTGTATTTCTAAAAAAAAGGTTACTAAAATTTTGGATATTACGAAAATTTGGATATTATGGAAATTTTGATTATTAATTCTGCTAATCCATAAACATAAGATATCTTTCCATTTACTTATGTCCTCTATTTCTTTCATCAACTTTTTTTTTTTTCAGATTTTGGCCGGGGCTGGGTTTGAACCCACCACCTCCGGCATATGGGGTGGGCACCCTACTCCTTTGAGCTACAGTCACCACCCTCTTTCATTAATGTTTTATATGTAGTGTTCAGTGTACTGATCTTTCACCTTATTCCTGCAATTTATTCTCAAGTATTTTGTTTTATTTTTATTTATTTATTTATTTACTGAGACAGAGTCTTACTATGTCACCCTCAGTAGAGTGCTGTGGCATCACAGCTCACAGTAACCTCAAACTCTTGGGCTTAAGCCATTCCCTTGCCTCAGTCTCTCAAGTAGCTGGGACTATAGGTGCCCATCATAATGCCCGGCTATTTTTTCATTTCAGTTGTCATTGTTGTTTGGCAGTCTTGGGCTGGATTCGAACCTACCAGTTCGAGTGTACGTGGCTGGCGCCCTAGCTGCTGAGCTACAGGCTCTGAGCCAAGTATTTTGTTTTTAAGTTATCTTAAATATAACTTAAAAGTTTCTGTTTACATAATTTTTGTTACTGTATAGATGCCCTATAAAATTTTGTACATTGCTATTGTATTCTGCCACTTTCCTGATTTGATTAGTTCTAACAGTTTTTTGGTGGAATCTTTAGAGTTTTCCATATATTAAAAAAAGGATGTTTTCTACAGAGACAATTTAATGTCTTTCTGTCCGTCTGGATAACTTTTATTTCTTTTTATCAAATATCTAAGCAATATTTTTGACACACATGTTCTTGGGAATAAGAATATTATCAGAGGTGCCCTTTCTTCAAGGTATATATTTGGGGTATACATTCGTACTGGACGCCCTAAGCTCTGTACCAAAGCCTGGAGCAGCTGGCTAATACTTAGAACGTAAGCTCTTCAAAGTGCCTGACAGTGATGAGATCTGTTTTGACTGATATGTGTATTGTACATGTATATCTGTCAGCTTGTTCCAAAGAATGCAGATCTTGGAAACTGAAGAAGAAAAATCATCTCTTCCTCCCGTGTCTTTTTCCAAAACAGAGCAAACCAACCAATATATACAAGTTAACTATTCAAGCTAATTTAGCTGCCTTGATGAACACAGAAATTGCTGAGACTGGTGGATTACAGCAGGTTTAAAACTGAGTAAATTCTTGGGCAGCGCCTGTGGCTCAAAGGAGTAGGATGCTGGCCCCATATGCTGGAGACGGCGGCTTAAAACCCAGCCCCGGCCAAAAACTGCAAAAACAAACAAACAAACAAAAAAAAACTGAGTAAATTCTCTTTTCCTGAGTGTATAGGGAATCCAGAGTTCTATTTCCTACTGTTTCAGAAAATGTTAGAGCTCAGAGATAAACATACCCTCCATCTGAACACTTTATTCATTCATAATTATATCATCTTAGACTGAAATGGAATATTGGAATAATATGTATTTCTTAATCATTTGGGGTCAAAGGACTTTTAAAATTGTTTTTAAATAAATCTGTCTGCTTTTCCTAGGAAAAGTACACAAAAACCACACCAACTTTCAACTGTTATGGACTTCAAATTTGCATCTCTAACCTCTCCATTAATCCGCAGACATCATATTAATAACCTCATATATAGCTTGTCTTTATATAAATAAAATGTTATCACGTGTTTTTAAAAGACAAATCCTTAAGTAACTTGCTGATCTTGAGATTAGACATGAATGTTTAGATAAACATAATTGTTCTTATTCTATCTATTATAAAGCACGGATGGTTATTTGAAAGTGCTTGGTAAATTTATGAAATGCTATTCATTCTTTATTTGTCAAATATTTATTCTGCCTGAACTTTGTGCCAAGTATTATTCAATGGACTGAAGATATCAAGAAGAATAAAACAGAAATATGTTCCTGGACCAGACAAGGGTCTACATCATGGGATAACCTTTCTAGTTGGGTCTTTTGAATACACACACACATATATATAATCACATATCAAAAAATTATATATATTCCAAGGCTTGTAAAAGTTAAATAGCAGGTGAAAATATGGGAAAGAATGTATGAAAAAGGACCTGCCACTATGTGCCTTATATGTATTTTGTATTTTGGTGCTTGGTTAATATTTGTTTCTTCATTTCTACTTTTTCTTTTCTTTCTTTTCTTTTTTTTTTGTAGAGTCTTTATTGCCCTCGGTAGAGTGTCATGGCGTCACACAGCTCACAGCAACCTCCAACTCCTGGGCTTAGGCAATTCCCTTGCCTCAGCCTCCCGAGTGGCTGAGCCTACAACACCCAGCTATATTTTTGTTGCAGTTTGAATGGGGCCAGATTTGAACCCACCACTCTAAGTATATGGGGCTGGTGCCCCGCCCACTGAGCCACAGGCCCCGCCCAACTTTTTCTTTTCTTGAAGTTATCCGTTTCCTAATGAGACAGCCACACTGAGAGATAAAGAATTACAGTGCACTTAGTGCTGGAAGATAAGAACAGATACAGATAAATACAAAGAAGAGAGTGCCTAGCTCTCCTGGGGGAAATGAGGAGCTCCTCATTAAAAAGGAGCTAGTGAAGCTAAGACACAACTCTAAGAAGTAAGATTACTCAAGCTGAAGAAAAAATGAAGAGCAATGTTTGAGACATGAGAAATAATGTTAAAGTTCACAAAATTATAGAATTAAGTAGAAGTGAACATCTTTGTGCGGCTGGATAGCAAAGAGTCGTACATCAAGGAGAGCTCATGAAGGTGGAGATATGACGTTAGAAACAAAGTTTAATTCAGATATGAGAGTCACGGATTTCACATTAAGGGGTTTTTGTTTGGGTCTTTAGAATCACAAGGTCCAGTAAAAACTTTAAATAAAAGTCAAAAACACACTTGAGCTACATCAACTTGGTCTTATAAGCGGAGCTTCAATTTGTTAATTTTTAAAATGGGAATGATAATAGCATACACTCGGCAAGGTTATTTTATTTATTTATTTATTTATTTTGCTTGTACGAAAGGTCTTTATTGGCCCGGGCATGCTGCAGAGCAGCATTAAGGAGGAGGGAAAAGAGAGAGAGAGAGAGTGAGAGAGAGAGAGAGAGAGAGAGAGAAGGAAGGGGGGAAGGGGGAGAGAGAGGGAGGGTAAGGTTATTTTATAGTGTTTAACTATGGTAAAGCAAATGAGGTTTCTTGGTGTAATGCCTGACATGTGATCAGCATTGGATAGATAGCAATTACATAGTGAAAATATATCTCATAAAATTCAGCCTTGCCTCTTGTGTGTGGCACTTTCTTCTATGAGCTTCTTGCCTTGGTCAGCAGAAGTATTGCTTAGCTTCAGGAAAATTTAGAATTTTTATAACACGGATGCCTTTTTTTTGTTTTCTTTTGAGACAGAATTTCACTGTCACCTGGAGATGGACTGCTGTGTCAGCCGAGGTCCCAGCAACCCTAACTCCTGGATTCAAGCGACCTTCCTACCTCAGTCTCCTTAGTAGCTGGGATTACAGGCACCTGCCACCATGCGAGGCCAATGTTTCTATTTTTAGGCTGGTCTTGAACTTCTGAGCTTAAGCATTCCTCCCTCCTCTGCCTCCCAGAGTGCTAAGATTATAGATGTGAGCCACCACACTTGGCCAACACAGATGCTTTTAAAATACACTCCTAAAATACACTGACAGTAGTTTAAAAAATATAACTTTTTACTTAAAAGAGGAATATTTTGTTAAGAAAAGGAAGACTGTTGAGAATTGATAAAAGAAGACTCTGAAGAAAGCAGAATATCAAGCATTTGCCTTCGCAAAAGTTCGGACTGGTGGTAAGGCAGAATGTATTGCGTACAGCCTGGCCAGACGATGTTCATGTGAGCTGTGGAGGAAGCAGGGAAGAATTAGAAGGGGGTGTGTCTTTAAGGAGGCCTGTGGGGCATAGAACAGGAAACTGCACCTGCAGGGTCTCCCAAAAGTGGATTTAGTAGCCACGGGCCTGCCCTGTATCTTCTGTTGACAGTGTTAGAGAGCCTCATGAAAAACAAGATGACATCTTCAAATTCCCTTGCTCTTAAAGTGAATAAGGAATTGCTCCTGTGCTAAGGAGACATCTAGTCAACCTACTCATCTGCGTCAGTGGAGGGCTTTCCAGCATTGCTGAGTGTGGCCTGGGTATTCTCCTACACATGATTCCCATGTTTCCCCCATTTCATCTCACTACAACACACAAACATTTCCCTTTCTAATGTACTTTCTAAGTACATTTGTAAGCCACAGCCAATGATGCTGGGATTATTGACATGAGAATGATTTTGGTGGTTTCGAAGGAAAAGTCCTCAGCATCCATAGTTGGCCGAAACCTATCCCCACTTTAACATTAATATAATTTCAAGTATTGCTTTGGTTTTAGAATATTCAAATATAAAAACAAGTGAGTAGACGGTAAGGTTATTGGGTGGGAGATGAGTCAATAAGGCAGATATGTTAGTGGGAGAATTGCTAGCAGGGACAAGGTCTTTCTTCATCACAGCTATATCCTCAGTGCCACGCAGAATGAATGGCATACTGGGGTTTATTAAAGTTTGAGGGGGACATGGTGCCTTGTTTACTCACCACATTTGGAGGTAGATAGGAGCCAGGCAGGTAAAATTTAAAACATTTTCTTTGTTCTTGACAGCAGGTATTGGATGGTACAGCATAGTCCAAGATTAAGTCATTAATGATCCTTTGGACTTCTAACAAAAATGTTAAAAGAGCTCATCTAAAGAATGGTGTGAATTTTCAAAGGATTTCTGTCTCCCTTTGGTCCCAGGGGACAGATAGCTATAAAAAATACCAATTTCAGGTGCTCAAAGATATTTTATAGGTGAATTATGACAATCAAGAGACATGATCTGATGGTTCCAATCAAGAGACATGATCTGATGGTTTTCATGTGTCCAACCACACATGAAATAACTCACTTTTCACCAGGAAGAAGTGAAAGATGAGCCGGAGACCAGTGTGTTCCTTTAGTGGGGATCCTCCCAGGCGGATGTAGGGGGGAGTAGAGAAGAGGTGTTCCCTAAACAACATAAATATGTTGACAGCATGAATTAATTAATGGATCTGGTGGAGGGAGAAAGTTAATAAACACAGAAAAGACGAGAACAACCCTCTCTTAATCCTATTAGCCAAGATTTAGGACGCTATTAAATAACCATAAGTACCCATGAAATGCAATACATAAAATGATGTTTTAAAGGTGCACAAAAATTACTTACATGAAACAAATGCGCATGCTGTACATAAAAGTAATTTGCACAGAATTAACAGAAAAACAACAGTTAACTTTAAAAATGTCTAGGATTCCGTAGGATAGAATTTTTCATAGTCTTTGTGGGAACCAGCTACTTTGAGATTTCCTGAAAAATATTATGACCAACAGCAGAGAGGAGAAGGGAACAGGAATGGGGGCGGATGACTCCAGGGTTGTGGGAAGGCCGGCAAGTGCGGGAGCTGCCGATGCAACTGGAGGTTGGGTAAAGGCCGTTGTGCTGGAAAGAGCCCAGGCGAAACCTGGAGATCACGGGCTGGGAGAATGGCCAGTTGCAATTAGAAGGAAGCAGCAGATGGGATAAGGCATTTTAGAAAGTGAGTTGTTTGAAAGAACCAAGTGAGCAAAATATTTGTCTTTTACTGATGGTCCACTCTGCTTGCTTTGTCTTATTGACTCTGGAACCAAAGTAGGGTGCAAGGGAAGAGAATGGAAAATGCAGCTTCCAAGAAGACACAAGAACAAAGACCTTGTCATTGACCAGGGGTTAACAAACCTCCCTAAATCTGGGTTTCTTATCGGTAAATGAAGTTAATGATATCCAATCTTCACCTAGTTGTGAAGAGTCCGTGAGGAAACTTGTTAGAACTTATTATTATTAATCATTATTGGGGTTGACATAGTTTGAATGCTCAGTTTTAGTTCCCATTTGGTTTGCTGGTTGCAATGGTGGCGAGCTCACTGGCGGAGCTGCTAGAAAGGACAGTGTCTCTAAAAGACAGAATGAGGAGCGTGGTCACAGTAGTCACCATTTGTACCAGGCAGAAAGTTAATTATAAGTCTTAAAATGGATTTGGGCCAAGGTTAAGATCATCTGACTCATAGAGGCTCTTGTTTCTGGATGTGTGCCTGGAGCAGGTGAGAGTTGTCATGCATGTCATTTGTCATGCACATTTAATGTATTTTTTAGGATATTTTTACTTGGGAATTCACAATTGTGAGAAAGCAGTCAGTAAACATTTTAGCACAGAGATTTAGCACATGCAATGATTCTCTGGATAAACAGTCTGCTTTGCTTTAAAGTTTGGCTAATAGTGTAACATGTTCCAATTTTGAAATAGATTCTTAGAATAGATTTAACTAAAGGCTTGCCTTTCTTGTCATGATACTGTGGCGTGTTTTGTGGAAGGTTCTGAGCTAGATAGGACACCTTCCAATACAGGGTACATAGTGCTGAAACCAAAAAAACTTTAAAGACACAGATCACTGGCTTCTGGAAATGGCTATGGAAAATAATATGACCATAAAATACAGTGCTTATTTTGAGATTGTTAACTAATATCGAACATTTTTTATTAGAGAATTTGCTGTTAGTCATTTAGAATTTCCAAGAATCTACAAGAGAATAATTTTACTTAGTTGACTCTTCAGCAGTGCTGACATAATGGCAAAGATTCTGTGTAGCTTCACGTATGGATTCATTTATCTATTTTGCATACAGATGTCGGTTCAGTGAATTATTCACCAAATTATATTGTCTATAGATACTTCAAAATGGCTCACAATGACATTTTCTTGAAATTGTTTAAATGGATTCCAGTTGTGTTCATCAGGACAAAAATTAATGCCATAGGCTCGGTGCCTGGAGCTCAGTGGTTAGGGTGCCAGCCACATACACCAGAGCTGGTGGATTCAAACCCCGTCTGGGCCTGCTAAACAACAATGACAACTACAACAAAAATAAAGCCCGGCATTGTGGTGGGTGCCTGCAGTCCCAGCTACTTGGGAGGCTGAGACAAGAGAATTACTTCAGCCCAAGAGTTTGAGGTTGCTGTGAGCTGTGACGCCACGGCACTGTACCAAGGGTGACAAAGTGAGACGCTGTCTCAAGAAAAAAAGATTAATGCCTTAAATATGTTTCCCATGGATATTAGGTCCCCTACAAATCAGTTTTTATTTAACAGCAGCAGAAGGAGGACATCCTTTTACCCTATTCTTTCTTAGACCCTTGATTTCTTTCTTGCTTTTCCCTTAACTTAGCTTATCTCCTTCAAAATGTTGCTACTAGTAACTGAAAAATAAGATGTGTGGAATTTCTTCTATAATGGTAGCTTATCTAGACAAAATGTAAGACCCAACTATTTATATTATTATTGGTTATTCTCAATGAGACTTTAATTGCTTTAATTTCTTTTCTGAATGTGGAGTCTGGGATCTGTGCCAGAAATTCCTTCTTTGAAAATGCATCCAGGTTTTGATTTTGTAAACATGTTCCTTGCTTAATGGTTCATTGCATGAAATGTTAGCGAATTACACGTTTTATTTTCAATTTCATCCCAAGTTTAACTGTAAGGTCCTTGTTGAAAAAATACTGGGATGTCTAGTAATGATCCACTAAGAATTTAATAAAGCATTTTCAAAAATTATCAAATATGTGAAGCTAAATATTTCCTTTTAAATTGTATCATGATTTTTGTGTTCAGTCCTTACTATTTGATAAATTACCTCATGAATAAAAAGGTAGACTTCAGGGTGAAGCTGCCGGAGTGCTGTCTATTTCATTTTCTCTCTGACAGATGATAAGCTCTTGAGTTATTAAATATTTAGTTGTATTTATTTTAAAGAAAACGGTCATCTTAAAAGTTCATTTTAAAGCAGTGAAAATGTGTAAGTTGGAATTGTCAACACTCAATAAATTGTGTAAAATGATTCAAAGGGGAAAACTTCACAGTTATAGCTCACTTGCGGGAGCAAAAGTGTTTCTGAAAACCTCTCTCAAATGGATTTTATGGAATCAATAGCTAGTTTTTATTGACTTTGGGCCCTTCTTTTGGGAAACATTTTAAAGCAAAGATAGAAGAAAAATCATGGATCAGAGTAGGAGAATGGTTTAAAACCTCATGTTGCATACAGTGTGTATGTACGAGTGTGTACAGTTAAACTTCAGTGAGGCATAGTTTATATATCATACAATTTACCCATTGCGAATGTGGAATTCAGAGGTTTTTAGTCAATTTATAAATGGCGCACCCATCACAGCAAATCAGTTTTATAACATTTCCATCACCCCAGTAAGATCCCTCATGTCCACTAACTATTAAGGTCTGCCCCCCACTTCTCCCACCCCACCACCTCAGACAACCATTAATCTTGTTATCTGTCTCCATTGATTGGCCTTTTCTGGACATTTCACACAAAATGCAATATATCGTCTTCCGTGTTGGGCTGTGCTCACTCAGCATGTTTGGGGTATTTTTCCATGCTCTGATGGACATCAGTAGTTTTCTTCCTTCTATTGCTGAATCATATCCCACGGCACGGGCATATATATCTGATGTCTTTGCTTAATCCATTCATCAGTTTCCGGGTTTTTTGTCTGTTTCTAACTTTTGGCTCTTATGAATAAAGCTGCTAAGATCATTTGCATGAAGGTCTTTATGCTTGTATACAGAGGGCGCCAAAATACGTGTACGCATTTTAAGACACACCTTTGGATTGCTTTATAAGTTGAAATGAAGGGTATCATTACTGGTCAAATAGACCTACACATGCTATGCACATTCATTTTACCTGGAATTTGTAGATTTGGGGGGAATAATTTATTTTCCTTTTATCAAGATCTCTTAAAATATGTATACTTTTAATTTTGGCACTTCCTGTGTGTTTCTGTTCTTCCTGGACGGCTACCTAGGCATGGAATGCTTGGGTCATATGGCAAAAGTATGTTGAACTATTTATGTTGCACTATTTGAAACTCTCAAAGTTTTTCTAAATGAAGTGTCCACCTCAGTGCACATCACCACTGGAAATGTATCATCGCTCCCATTTCTCAAATTCACACCTAATTTTCTGCTTTTATTTATTATTGTCATTCTATCTGATATGAAATCAGACCTCAGGTGATACTAATTCTCCTAATGAATAATGGTGCCGAGCTTCTTTCCTTGTACAGATTAACCATTGTTATATCTTCTGCATTGAAATATATATTCCATATTTTGCTTACTTTATCTCATTCCTTGTTTTCTTATGATTGAGGTATAAACATTTTCTATATATTCGGGATCAAAGCCCCTTATCATATAAGTACATTACAAAATATTGTGTTATGGGGTATGCAAGTTTTGGTTATGTAATTTGCTTTTGTACATTCTTAACCCAGAATGTGTGCACTGTACCATTAGGTGAGAATTTACCAAAGCCTTCCTTCCTCCAAAACCACCTGCCTGATTTTCCTGGAGTTTTACTTCCAGGTATGCATATAAGTGTTGATTGACTAGTTCCAATTAGTACTGAGTACACGTGGTGCTTGTTTTTCCATTTTTGTGATGTTGGCACCATCTCCGTCTTGGTGACCGTAGCTTCCCAATCAATTTGAAATTGGAAAGTTAGTATCTCCCAACTTAACGCTTTTTATTTTCTTTTCAAAATTGTTTTGACTCCTTCAGGTATTTTACAATCATGTGGAGTCAGGGATCTCCAGAGAAACAGAACTGATAAGATAAATATAAATACTGGTGTGTAAGCAAAGGCATTTTATGAGAACTGGCCCTGTTCTGATGGATACATCAGTGAACCAAACAACAGCCTGGGACGTCGTGCAGCATACATTTTTACAATAAGCAAAATTACAAACTAAAGAATAAATGTAATAAAACATCAAATATATAGTATACTGTGTTCACATACTCAACTACCTAGTGGAAAAGCAATATGTGCTGGGAGAAAATAAAACAGA
This sequence comes from Perodicticus potto, assembly GCA_963574655.1. NCBI lineage: Eukaryota > Metazoa > Chordata > Mammalia > Primates > Lorisidae > Perodicticus > Perodicticus potto. The sequence goes on from CAUYRH010014151.1 coordinate 11,477, forward strand.
AATCACACCACAGTGTAGGGGCTGAGGTGTGCCCAGGGATGGGAGGTGTTCTGGAAAACACACATGTGAAGTTAGCACTGGTCAGAAGGACAGATAATTGTTATATGCTATACACATGTATAATTGTTATACGCTATACACATGTCCATTTGCGTGTATGTCTGGTTCCTTGCAAAAACTTTTTGCTAAGATGGAAGATAGACAGGTGAAAGTTATTTGTAATTAGAAAAAAATGAAGTCCCATGATAGTGTCCATGGTAGTTGAAAAGATATAAATATGAGGGCTGTCCAGAAAGTATCCAGCCACATGTGCCTCTTTTTCGTTTTACATGGCTGCCTACTTTCTCAGCAGCCCTTGTACCCTCTTTTCCTTTATCCTTGGGTATGCCTACTGGGTGACTCTCTTTTTTTCTTCTCTTGTTTCTCTTATTTTTATCTTATTTCACATTTCTGTGGTTGAAGGCAATAGTACTATGTATACTTTGAGCTTTCTTCTTTTATTTAAGCAATGAAAATTTAGAAGATATTTGGGTTTATGGATACAATGGATTCGTTTATACAACAATACTGTAAGATCTGTAAGATGGGAAATTATTTTTCATTTATTTTAAATATCAAAATGTTCCTAAAGAGAAAAACTGAAGGCAGTAAGATTATAGGTCTTGAGAATATTAAGTTTAAATGTTAGAGACTATGAACCCATTTCTTACTTCGTGGGCTCTGATTCAAGCACAATGATCAGGGCAAGTCTTTCATCGTTACATTTTCTGTCTGAAGGATTAGTCACAATCTGTTTGTTTTTCCATCTCATCTAGTGTTTCGTTTTCCCATCTCTTATACTAAATGCACTAATCACATTGCACTACCTCACCCACTGAGCTATTTGTTTCACTGTGTCTTCTTCCCTTTCTGCTACTGACACTCATTTATTCACAGGATCATTCATTCACTTAATCATTCATTCAGCAAACATACCTGCATTTATCGCATGAGGAATACCAGTCACACTGCCGGGCACTGGCAGTACAACAGTGAACCAGACCATCAGATGATTGTAAGGAAGACAGACAATAAACCAAAAATCAAAGAAATGGTTGCTTTCCCTGGTAAGTGCTCTGAGGGAAATACACTCTATAACATAAGAGAGAGAAAAGTATGGACAGTGCTAGGGCATGCTAACCCCTAAAGATAAGAAAGAGCTGGTATTTTGAAGATGATTAAAGGGACAGAGAAGAGGCTTCAGGTCACTGAGACAGCAGGTGCAAAGGCCCTGGGGCAGTGAAGACTCAACTTTATTGAAGGCAAGAAAAGAAATCAACATGAAAGATATATTGCATGAGGATTTGAGAGGGAAAGTAAGGTTGAGCCTCAAAGATCATGTAAAGGTGTTTGAATTTGCTACAAAATAAAAGGTTAAAGGTTTTTTAAAAGGATTTTTTAATCAAAAGAGAAAGGTTTATATGTAAACATTCAATTGCACGATATAATTTACATTTTTGCAACGAATAGTCTACCTTCTGTATGCAAACCGAATTGCAAGTGGGCATTTAGCAGAAGCAAGGATGCCAGTTAAAACACAATCGCTATAATCCAAATAAAGGTGAGGAGGGCCTCCAACAAGTTAGTAGCCAAGCAGATGAATGAGAACACATCTAGATATGTTTTCAGAGACAGAAATAAATACTTTTATTAAGGATTGAACGTCAGAAAAAAAAGGATTTCAGAATGACATCTGTCTCTTCCACCAACTGGGTTAAAAAAAAAAAAAAGAAAGAATGACGTCTGTTTTTGAGCAATTAGATGTATAACAGTGCCATTTAACAAGGAAAGAAAGATAGGGAAAGGGACATGGAGAAAAAATCGAGCTCTTTTTTGAGCTATATTAAGTTTTAAATGACTATCCGTTCTATTTTGGTAGTGAAATCAAGGAGATGCTGCCATCCAGGAGAATGAAACTCAGGGGAGATGTCTAAGTGGGACACAGACTTGAGGTGATATTAAAAGGCATGGGACTTGATGTGATTAAAAAGCAGAGAATGAAGATGAGGGAGCCAAGAGAGCTGGCGTTAGAGCCTGCTGCATGCTACGGACAGAAGAGGCGAGGTAGGAGGAGATGGCCAGCCCGGGACGGAGCAGCAGCGGCCAGCAGGGGGGCAGGAAGGGAGCAGCTGACCACGTCCGGAAGGGAGTGGCGAGCTGGGATGAAAGCTGCGTGGGATGAGCTGACAAAGTGCCCGTAACACGTGGCAAAAAGGGGGTTGGTGGCCTTCCAAGAAGGGTTCTGTGGCAATGACAGTGACAGAACCCAGACTGGAGAGGGCTAAAGGGCAAACCCCAGGTCCACAGTTTCCTTCTGGACTCACTGAACCCTCCACGCTGTACCTAAGCCTGGCCTGCCCTTTTCTGAACGCCCTTGACTCCATTTACCCACAGAATTTGGTCTTGAAGGGACATTCTGTTGAATTCCGAATCCCTTTTAACATGACATGCAGTTGTTCCAATTTGCGGGCGGAAAAATAATCAACCTAGTGTTGCTGATCTACGAGCTAAAATTGGTGTTAAGGGGAAATTTTAGGATGTGTTACCCTCCCAAGAGGAGAAAGATTGTAAGTTGCCACTCCCTTTATAATCTCATCGCCTTTCATCAATAACACATCCTTAGGATGAAAAGAAAATATATCCTCCTCCTAGTTTTGTTCTTTTATGTTTCTTTCACCCAACCTGAAACATAAATTTCTATTGCCCAATCTTTTCTGGAAGCCAGGAGGAGAAAGTGGATGTTAAAGCTTCTCTTTGAGTAACCTGTCGCCTCAGCTGTTTGCACAGCGAACATAATTATCCCTGAGCGTGAATGAGGAGAATAAAAACAACTTTGAAATAATTAGTGAAAATGCTTTCCTTCCTTTCTTTCTTTCTACACATGGACACGTTTTGCTTTCCTTTTATCTTCTTTTGTTTGTTTTCCTCTTTCCTTAGTTTATTCAAAGTCTGTGCATAGCTACGCTGAGGCTTGGTTGGGAATAAGAATGAAGATTCAACCACAGACTATTTCGTATGGGGACTTGTGGAAAGTTTGTTGGTTGTTGTTGTTGTTTTTAATGTTTTCCTTTCCATCTTGGGGACTCCTAAAAATAACTTGCAGGTGGGCAACTCAGTACAGAGCCAAATTCTGCCTCTGTTCTTTATTACATTATTTGTTTCATTTTCAGAAAGTTTTATAGCTGATATTGAAGTTTTTGATTTTTTTTTTCTGCATCTGCAGTTTTCCAGACTTATTTTATAGGCCTTACATAAAGTCTATAATCTTGTTTTTATTATAATTTTTGATTTGGTAAATGAACAATGGGGTTTTTGTTCATTTACCAAAACAAAGGCTGGTGTTTTTTTTTTTTCTTCTGTACTGAAATGGTCCCCGGTTGTTACTTGAACTTGACGTTGAGCATCAAGGTTTTAAGTCTCTTTTAGTAAATGTGGACAACAGAAACCCCTCTGCTGAAAGGATGTGAGTAAAGGAGTTGGTCCCACTAGACGTTGCAATGTTGAATTATCTGCAGGTTTTTTTTTTAATTTTTAATTGATCTATTCAGAAGATGCAGCAAACATTTGTATTAATAAGTTCACAGTGTCTTGTTCTGTCATTTCAGTAAAAGACATATCTCTAAATTCCAATTCTTGAGGTGATCTTGTGAGTGTTTGTTGGGCTTGTAACCATGATGCCTTATAAACTCTGGTTTAAACAAGTGCATGTATTTTTTCCCTAATTGAATGTTGCTGTGTACCTCAGAATGAGTCCTTTAATACTAAATAATTAGGACCACGAACTCTTCAATCGACTGTTATCATGAAGTGTATGCAGAAGCATTACTACTGGTTAATTATGATTAATCTGGGGAAGCAGTGTGGTTGTAATTACTCTCTACTCAATTCTGCTTCCTATAACAGCCATGTACACATCTGTTTATACTTATTGAAGACTTATTACCCGCAGAATTGTTGCCATCTAAATAAAAAATTACTTATATTGCACCTAAAACTAAAGAATCCTTGCAGTGCACCTGAGAGCTAGAGAGGCCCACTGGGTTTGAAGCAGTAGAATTGAACTTTTAGGGCACAAAAACTCCTTTTCTAAGTAATTTCAAAATTTTTGACATCACGTCTTTTCCTATTTAAATTCAGGAGTTTGAACTAGATGATGTGTATGTTCCTTTCTTTATCTAAAATTTTGTAAGGCAATACAAAACAGTCAATTCTTCTCTGTCTTTAAAACATTGACTAACTTCACACATAAGTCTTAATCTCCTTGTAAGAGCAAATAACTCACACAATACCAATCAGCATGCATCACTTTGCACCTGCCCTTTCTTTCTGTATCTCTGTCCAGCTTCTGCAGAAAGAATATCTTCATTTTAATGTTTCTTTCTTAAATCCTTGTCTGTGAATAATATGTGAATATGTTCTTTTTAAAATGGCAGATCTTTGTGTGTGTGCACGCGTGTGTGTGTAGTTTCTTTTAGAGACAGGCCCTGTCTGCCATCAGATTGGAGAGCTATGATGTGATTATAGCTTAGCCTCTAACTGGGCTTCAATAAACCTCATGCCTCAACTTTCCAAATCCTGGGACAACAAACATGTGCCACTTTGCCTAGCTAATTTTTGAAATTTTTTTGTAAAAAATAAATTTAAAAAAAAAATTGTGTTTGTTTTATTATGTTGCCAAAGCTGGTCTCAAATTCCTGACCTCAATGCAATTCCTTGCCTCCCAAATTGCCGGGATTATAGGCATGAACCACCACATTTGGCCATAAAACTGTATTTTATTTTATTTTTTAATATATATATATATATGTTTTTACTTAGTCATTTGTACATAGATCATGAATACATTTATGCCGTTATGGGATTCAATGTGTTGATTATTTGTACAAATTGGAGTGCTTACATCCTACTAATCGACATAGCCTTTACCTCATTTACCCAATTACAGCATTAAGACATTTATGTTCTACACCTGATAGATCCAACTTGTACTTGCAAAATGCTCCATAGGTGTGGTCCCCCTACTAACCATCCCTCTATCGACCCACCCCCCCCTTCCCCTTTTTCTCCCCTTCCCTCCTCATTATTAAAAAAAAAAAAAAATGGAGAATTTGCCTCTTTTATGTTTACTTCGATGGAGCTGGAAAATATTCTTCTTAGTAAAGTATCTCAGGAATGGAAAAAAATATATCCAGTGTATTCAGTACTACTGCAAAACCAATTTATAATCACTCACACTTGCATATGAGAAATGAAACACAACTATAACCTAGGATAAAACTGTATTTTAAATTGTTGCATACATCTGTCATCTGACTGTACCATGACACATGTGACCCTCCTACGCTCCTTGTCTGGCTTCTTGTTCTGTGATTTCTGGCTGCCTGTGCGCACCTCTAGGTAGATTGCTTTGGGCTTAGCCTCTTCCTTGGCCCGATCTGAATTAGATGCCCCTTCTCTGGGCTTAGCTTCTTCCCTGGCCTGATCTGAATTAGATGCCCCTTCTCCGTGGGTCTCATGTGCATCCTTGTGTGTGTCTAAGCAACACTGCTTAGGAATTGCTTGCTGGTTTGCACATAAGCTTCTAATTAGGCTCTAAGCATCCTGAGAGCGAGTCTTTCCCATCCTTGTCGCCATGGGACCTTGTGCCATGCTGAGTAGACTCTTATTTATATAATTGTGATAAGGGAGGCAAGCATAGACAAACTCTCTTTCCTCTCTAGTCTCTCTTTCAAGATCCCTCACAAGCACCCACCTCCCACCTTCAGCCCATGCTTCCTTTCCTGTCTTCCAAGACGCAGTCTGTGCTGGGCACAGTGGCAAAATCCCAGCATTCTGGAGGCCAAGATAGGTGAATTGCTTGAGCTCAGGAGTTTGAGACTAGCCAGAGCAACAATGAGACCCCCTTTCTACTAAAAATAGAAAAACTAACTGGGCATTGTGGCCGGGAGCCTATAGTCCCAGCTACTCAGGAGGCTGGGGCAAGAGTTGGAGGTTAGTTACTATGAGCTATGATGACGCCATGGCACTCTACCAAGGGCGACAAAGACCCTGTCTCAAAAGACTCTGTCTGCTTTCCTGCTCTTTCTCCTCTGACCATTGTAGTGGAAACAAATCCCATTTCTGGCTTTCCAATTATGATTCTTGGCACATTACATCAACGAGACAAAACAGTGACCAAACACAGCACCTTCGCTGCTGGGGGGGGCACACTGTGACTCCCCCATATATGAATATTTGGGTCTCTGTTCTATTTATTGAAAATTGGTGTGTCTATATATCACTCTAAGATATGCTAGGTACCAAATGGTTCCTGGTTAATATTTTATGAGCTGGGATTTTGCATTGTGTTATTTGTACGGTTTTCATTTTGTTTGCACTTTCAAATTGCTCACGATGAAAACATTGTATTTTTATTTAGAAAACACGGAAAAATTATTCCAAACATGAATTATTAGATTTGACTCTGAAGAGGTCTTTAGGGTCCTTCCAGAAAAATTTCGGGGAAATAGTTAAGGAAGAAATTATACTGCAGGGAGGTAAGATTTCTAAACATAACAATATGGAACTTCTAAAACTTCTAAAGAAGTTTTAGTTCATCTTCTACTGAGATGAAGTTCAGCTTAAATTTCAAAGTTGCAACATATTGATAATTTTACAGTAATCCAATGCATAATTGACTATCAAATAAGGTTCATTAATTTCCCCAGGGGTGATAACTTTTATTCCTTGCTCCTCTGTGATAATGAGGAGAGAACGTTGGTATCTACAGTTCCAGGTGCAGGCTCAGTATTTACTGAAGCCATGAGGCTGAGATTTGGGGCTGTAGGAGAAATGGCTACATTAAAATTCTGTACACTTCATCTTGTATGATTTCAGCCGAGGGGAAACTGGATTTCTTCTCTTTTCTGACTGTGAGGACTATTTAGGGAATACACACTGAAGGGCTTCCCTCTAGAACTTGCAGGGCACAACAGGGCAGTATAGTAAAGAAAGTGTATTCTTTGTTTTTTTAAAAATATATATATATATAAATTTTATTTAACTTTTTAACAACTGACCTACATAATTGACACAGGTTAATGGATACATACATAAAACATGTAAGTAATACAATAAAACAATGCCCAGGTATGTTACCCCTGATAGCCCTGTCCTCTTCCATTCTAATCCTTTGCTTTCCCTGCAATCATCATTAGTTTTCATGTTGTTTATTGTTATTTTGCTGCAAAAAGGGTTTTTACTATATAGTAATGTTTAAACAGTCAAGATGTACGGAAGTGCTGCTATTTTACATATGCGGGGTCTGACAATTTAATTCACGAACTCTTCCTAGAAGAAAGTGCTGCTTCCCCCATTGCTGAATATCACTCTGGTCCCTTGCGAGGTACTTCCCTTGGGAAGCTAGGGACCGAGCCAGTGCCCATTCCACCCTTCAAAGAAATTTTGGAGGTCTTTTTATGGAATGCCTATCAGAGATGTTGTCATATAGCTCAAAAGGCATGCAACAATGATAATGACCCCCACTCAGCAAGACACTGCCTTTCGTACATAGGAGCAGAGCTTTGAGATCCTGATACACCAATGTTAGGAAACCTTGATGGGTTATTTGTACAGTGCGGCCAACATTAGTGAATAATGGGAAGTTCATGACCTTAATTGTCAGACAACATATGACAGAAAAAATATATGTGTGTGTACATGTATGTAGTCTTTTGGGCCTTATTTAACGGATATGTATTCCTACAACTTTTTTATATTTTGCCCTTCCTGTTAATACTGAAGGACATTTCAGGTTCCATTATTTTGCAATTATGGATAATATTGCTGCTCTGAATATTCTTGTACTTGTTTTCTGGTTGTGTATGTCTTCTGGTGCATATGTGCAAAAATTTCTCTAGAAGTCAAATTGAAACATATGCTTTGGAGGCAGAAAGGCATCCGAGTTGGCGTGTCATTTGCGCCATTTGCCTGCTGTGCCCTTCAGCATGTGAATCTAGTTTAAGTCTTAGTTCTTCATCATAATAACAGGGTTCTTATGAGGGTTAATGGCGCAGTTAATACTCAGTATTTGTGAGGACGAGTTATTTTTCTCTCCTTTCCTTCTGTTTTCTCCTCTGCTTCTGGCTTTTTTGGGTTAAATAACTGCATCTTATTCTCCTTTGAAGGGGGATGTTTCTTTATAGAAGACTAATGAAGGCTATGGTCTTTCTCCAGGAAAATATACACACGCACAAAAGTTCACACATGATTTCAGACCATTCATGAAGTCCCACAAAATACTTCCATGAGCCCAATTTGGGGAAACATTGCTTTAATTTCAGCTCAGTTCCATTTTACCTCTTACAGACTTTCCCATGTTTCAAATCTCAGAGTCTTTCCAAAGGCTATTTTAGACTAAGCCCTGTGACTTATGTCACCATCTACCAGCACACACCACTGGGAAGGTGCCAAGAGTTAAAATGACTTTTTGAAGACAGAGACCAGCATTGGCTTTCTATACTCCTTGTTAATTTTTATGGGGCTCATTTGTTCAGGGAAATCTTTCTTTACCTACAGGAAGCAAAAGGGGATTAAATGCTTGACGATCAGAGTCTCTGAAAACTCAAAGTCTGAATTAACAAACTTCTTTGGGTTGCTATACTTTTACTGAGAGGAAAGAATCAGTTTGCCAAATACTAAAAGTTATTTCATTTCTATTCAGTTACTGCAGTCTGAATAATCAAACAGATAAACAGGAACAAGCAGAAATCATCTCCCCCACTTTGGCCTTAGCAAGCAGCCTTCTCTGACTGCCAGAATCCTGCTTGCTTTGCCTAAAGTGAAGAAGACTTCACACTCCCTGGAGCAGTCTTCAATCAATGATGGGGAGAAGTTGGTGTGTCACTGCCAACTTCCTATAGAAAGATCACTCAAGCACTAATATTGCTATACATTGACCCCCAGAGTTTTCTCAGTTGAATGATATTCTAGTTGCCTTCAGTGGTAACTAGTTTGTTAAAGCACATTTTATTGACCTTTTTCCTGCCCTGTCATACATTTCACCTACTAGTGATTCCCTCAATCCAAAATAGATTACTTGCAGTTGAATCCTCTGTCAGAGTCAGCTTCTGGAAAAATCAAAAGTACAGCATTATCTAATACACTCGTGGGCCCTGCTTTTGACTTTTATACACTGCAGAAGATTAAATATCTCTGGTCACCACCCACTAAACATTGTAGTCCCCAAGCATTGAGATATCCAAAGTACCTTCTTACTCTTCTAAAGCCCCTCTCTCTAGGGAACAACAATAACACTTTCAGCAGATCATCATTGAGAGACTTAGTCTGTTTTGTGTTGTGATTGATAACAGGGTACCACAGACCAGATAACTTAATGAACAGAAATTTGTTATGGAGGTTGGGAAGTCCAAGATCAAGTGGCTGCATCTGGTAAGAACCTTATGCTGCCTCATGACATGACGGAAGGCATCCCAAAAGTGAGAGAGAGTAGGAAAGGAGGCTAACTCATCTTTACTAACCCACTTGGGGGTTAAAGTTCCTTCCTTGGGAAGGAACCCACTTCCCAAGTAGCTAACCAGTTTCCTATATAATGGCACTAATCTACTCATGAGGACACTCTCCTGATCAAATCACTCTTTAGTGATTCTGTCTCTTACCTTTGTCACTGGGTATTAAGTTTTTAACACATAAATTTGAAGGAGACATTCCAAACACACTACTGATCTCCCAGACAAACATTATGATTATAGTTTTAAAAATATATGCAAATAATTGATTTAACTTATATTTTTAAAATAAATAAGATAGTTCTTCAAGGTTTTTTGCAAATGATATTAGAATGGATAATATAATTTAAGATTTAATGTACTTATGTCTCTAATGTATTAGGTTTATAAGAATCAGTTAAGTTCTTGGGGCAGCTTTGTGTGACATTCAAATACTTGAATTGCATAGGAAAGAAAAACAAATATATAAAATGTATTAGTGCTATGTAAAATATTTAAGGGGCTTTAATTAACTGAGCTGTAAAATCCACTTTAAAAGTCACGTTCAATTTACTGACTTTATAAATAGAATGAAACATTTGTAAATTAAATGCTTTGTAAAAAACTAAACCTTTGAATTTTCAGTGGTAAAAATTTAATATTAATTTTAAAATCATAGTAATCCTAATCATCTCTCTGCCTATCATGACTTCACTTAGAGCAATAATTTCACATTAAAGGTGTCCAAGAAATGTTGACCTTTATTCTGAGAAAGCTCACTAGGAACTTCTCTCAACTATACCATGTCTACTTTACTATAACTCTAACTTCCCCATTAAGCCTGTCTTGATGTCACTAGTTCTTATTCATTCTCTTTGTCTTTGAATTTATACTGTATTTATAGTCTATATTATACAATTTTGCCACAATCTCATTTCTTGTGCCATCATTGTATGATGTTTTTCCATACGCACCAAAATACTCGTGCAACTACATTTGAATCACCCAAAATGTCTTCCCCTAACCATAGAGCTCTCTTCCATTCTATAGCATCCAAACTTCCGAGAGTCCCTGTCTTGCTGCCGTATTCCCCAAATCATCAATATAGTGTTTGCTTCAAGTAACTGGCCTGAAGCCAATTGTCCCATGACCTTGTCCCAGACACACTTCACTTATGACTGTTCAGGGCTCAGCTTCATGTACCTGACCTGACTATAGTTGCATCAACTATTTATTGCTACATTAATGTTGTTTAGAAGCCACTTCAAAATTCAGTGGCTTAAAATATAACCATTTATCATAGCTCACAAATCTAAGAGCCAGCTTTAAAATGGGTTCTGGTCTCAGCTGGACTTATTTGCACATCTTCCATCAGCTTTGGGTGAGACAGACTGATCTTGGCTGGGCTTTTTACATGTTTCAGAGTCAACTGGCTCTTGGCTAGGATTAGTGTATCTTTGGTGGGATTGAATCTATTTTTCATTTAGTGTCTCTCACATAAATCAAGGTAACATAGCTAGGGCATGTTCTACTAGAACTATCAGAAAAGCCAAAAAAGGAATGAAAGACACAAGTGCTTTGTCAACCTTTATGTATGTCAAGTCTGATAAGATCCTATCAGTCTCAATGAGTCTTATGGGAAATCCCAGAATCAAGAAATATGGAAATATTCTTGATTGAGAAGAACTTCAGAGCCACAGGAAAATCATGTAGGAAAGGCAGGTTGGGGCCACAATGCACTCAGTCAAAATCAGCAGAAAGATCAGAATACCTGGAGGGAATTAGATACACCATAAGATAGCCCTATGCTCTGGATAATGTGGAATATAGAAATACAGTTTGTAATTTCTGTGAATAAATTTTTCATAAGTGAGAAAGAGTTCAAATAGAAAACTGGAGTAACAAGAACAGTAGGGAAATCATGGTGAAAGATTGCTAGCTCTTCACAACTGAACCTTGTAGTCAGTAGCAGGCTTGAAAGGAAGCTTGGTATAGAGCAGGGGTCCTCAAACTACGGTCCGCGGGCCACATGAATTGGTGTGAATTGTATTTGTTTCCGTTTTGTTTTTTACTTCAAAATAAGATATGTGCAGTGTGCATAGTTTTTTTGTTTAAACTATAGTCCGGCCCTCCAATGGTCTGAGGGACAGTGAATTAGCCCCCTGTTTGAAAAGTTTGAGGACGCCTGGTATAGAGGATCCCAAACTTAAAGGGATGTACCTGTAGAATCCCATTTTTTCTCCTTCTCTTCACCCTTGGGTTTTGATTCAGTGGTTCTGAAGAGGGGCAATTTTTAGCATACTGCTTATAGAATTCTAATGCATTACCCAATCTGGGATCTACTGTTCTATTTAATAGTGTAAGAGGGGTATTCAAAGTGGAGGGAGGGTAATTGGTAGGACCACACCTATGGTGCATCTTAGAAGGGTATAGGTGAAACTTACTAAATGTAGAATATAAATTTCTGAATGCAATAACTAAGAAAATGCCATGAAGGCTGTGTTAACCAGTTCAATGAAAATATTTCAGATTGTATATGAAACCAGCACATTGTACCCCATGATTGCATTAATGTACACAGCTATGATTTAATAAAAAAAAAAAGAAAAAATATGGTTTTGGGTGACCTTTATACAAATATTAGGAGTTGGCATTCATAATCAAAATCCTTGGATTTCCAAAGATAGAAATATTAACACAATCAACAAAAACCCTCTCTTAATGTCCATCAGGTGAAACAATTTCTCTCTTTCTCTCTCAGAGTTACATGCCCTATGTTGAAATTCCACGTAATTGATATTTTAGATATCCTAAAATTTTGCAATAAGTAGACTCATTCTGGGAAAGTAATATAAAATTGTATTGTTAACATATATACATTTTAAAAGATAATTGTGTGTGTGCACACATGTGTGTGTGGTGTGTGTTTGTATGTGTGTAGAAAAGAAGGCTTAAAAAGTGCGTTAGGGTGCTTCAAGATAGAAGTTCCTGAAAAAACATTGTAATCAGGTGGTGTCCTAAGAAAAGCTTGCAGCCTTGTGAATTGATACAGAAGGTTGTTAACAAATCCAGAGCACTTACAGATACCATATGTTAAGAACTTCCTCTGGCAGAGAGATTTCTGCTGCAATTCAAGTTTTCTTTAAATAAATTGATTATTTAAAACCTCTGGAGGTTCTATTCAGCACTTACATGTTTCTCATTTGTCCAGCATATGATAATTACCTATTATTTCTTTCTTTCTTTTTGGCTGGGATAAGGTTTGAAACCACCACCTCTGGCATATGGGGCCAGCGCCCTACTCCTTTGAGTCACAGGTGCTGCCCTATGATTTCTTTTTGAACCTCTTCATGAGTAGTGATTAAATGGGCAGCAGATCTGTGAAAAACTGATTTTTGAAAAAACAACCTAATTGCTCATAATTTCTGAGTGTTAATTGCAGTTCATGGTGCTGCTAATTTCAGGAACTGCATCCATCATTTTATGACAAAGAATTATAGTTGTGCTATTTACCTCATGTTCCTCAAAGTAATGTGAACAAAGAATATTTGTGTTGTAGAGACTTTCCTTTTATTTCCAATGAAATTGAAGAAATGTGTTTCTATGGGGAAATGATGAGCCTAAAATGAAATTAAGCCCATTAAAAATAATATTCATGTTTCACTCAGAGACAAGACAGTGTAGAATAACTTTGTTTAATTTGGTGAAATAGCCAATGTATACTACTTGTAATATATTTTCCTAGATATTGAGGTATAAAATTGAACAACATAGAGATCAAGCCCTCATGAAACTTGCACACTCATAGAGACAGGCAAAAATCCTGGAAGTAAAAAATATACCATTTGCAATTAAATTAAAGTCATTAATGAATAGATAAAAGTGTTCTAAGAAAAGAAGAGATTGGTTTGGTTATTGCAGGATGGGTAGGAATTAGTACACCATGTGTTTTCCTGACTACTACTACTACTACTTCTTCTTCTTCTTCTTCTTCTTCTTCTTCTTCTTCTTCTTCTTCTTCTTCTTCTTCTTCTTCCTCTTCTTCTCCCTCTCCCTCCCCTTCCCCCTCCCTCTTCCTCTTCTTTTTCTTCTTCTTCTTCTTCCTTTTTTTTTTTTTTTTTTGCTGTTGTTGAAAGTAGGGGAAGGAAGGATTAATGGCTCTCCAACTCTTAGCAAATATTATCCAAATGAAGTGGACTCAGCTTGTACCTCTTAGTATGAACCTCTGACCAAGCACTGGCCAAAAGGAAAATCATGTTGCCTTGAATCACGGCCAAGGAATATATTGGGTGTCTTAAGTCTGCTGGTGCTGCTATAACAAAATATCATAAACTATGCGGCCTATAAAAAACAGAAACTTATTCACACAGTCTTGAGTTGGTAAGTCACAGGACAAAGCACCAACAGACCCTGTGCCCTATTAGGGCCCACACCCAGGTTAACAGAAGGTGTTTTCTATCTGTGCCCTCACTTGGTGGAATTGGGCAGTGAAACTCTGTGTGCATTGCTCCTTTATATTAATCCCCCTATAAGAAGGGCACTGATTAGTCGGGCATTGTTGCTGGTGCCTATAGTCCCAGCTACTTGGGAGGCTAAGGCAAGAGAATCGCCTAAGTCCAGGAGTTGGAAGTTGCTATGAGCTGTGATGCCATGGCACTCTACCAAAGGCAAAAAAGTGAGACTCTGTCTAAAAAAAAAAAATGAAGGGCACTGATTACATTCATTAGGACATTTCCCTGATGATCTATTCACCTCCAAAGGGTTCTGCCTCTGAATGTCATTACATTGGTCATTAGGTGTCAACATTTGATTTAAGAGAAGACAATTCAGAAAGTAGCAGACAATGTGTTAAAAGTTATACCCATATATAGTTGGAGGAATTCAGGGCCTGGCAGGTGTGAATATCTTGAGAATCTGAGCAACAGCCAGGACAAGAACTTTGTCCAATTTTGTCACGTGTTGAGATTATTTGACAAGATTTGACTGCAGCTGCAATAAAAACGCCTCAAAATCAATTGCAATGTCTCAGAAAAAAATGGAAAAAAGAGGCATAATTTCAACAAAGAAATAGAAATAGTGCCAAATAATTAACTGGAAGGTATATAACTGGAAAATTCCACTGATGAACTCAAGAGTAGAGATGACTGAAGACAGTGTACTTGAAGATAAACCATGAGAATTTACTTAATCTGAATAACAGAAAGAAAATAGACTTGAAAAAAGAAAGAATCTGAGGGACATTAGAAATAATTTGGAAATTTTATCTTCAAATTACCTGAAAAAGAGAAGAAAAAAATGGAACTGACATAGTATTAAATAAATACATAATGACGTAAAAATTTCCATATTTAATGAAAGACATAAAGCTGCAGATCCGAGCAGCTGGAAAACCCTAAATGAGGTAAATATAAAGAAATGCACACCAAGATACATCATGATTAAATATCTGAAAAATAAAGACCAAGTCTTAAAAACAGCTCATGGCAAACAATATATCATCTATACAGAAAACTCATTTGAATGACAGAATATTTTTCATTTGAAACTACAGCAGCTAGAAGAAAGTGGGATAATACTTTGTACGTTTGGAAAAAGAAGTATCAACCATAATATTTATAAGTAGCAATTGTATATTTAGCCATGTAAATACCATGTCAATAGAATTTAATAAGCACAGGATCATTGCAACAGATGAAAGAAGGTACTTTGACAAAATATAATATACTGTTATAATAAAAGGCACTCAACCAACTAGGAATAGAAGGCAACGTCCCACAGTGGATGAAGGGTAGCTACCAAACCATGAAGCTGTTATCATATTTAATCATGAATGACTGATACATTTTCCCTCTAAGGTCAGGAACAAGGCAAGAATGTTTACTGCTGCTATTGTGCCTTGTTCTGTAGGATCTAAGCAAGGCAATTAAAAAAAGAAAGGCACAGAAATTAGAAGAGCCAGATAAAATTTAAAGTAATTTCTATTTGCACATGACATGATCTTATACATAAAAAGTCCTAGGGTATCCACTAAAAAACTATTAGAAGTAATAAATTAATCAAGGGTGGATGATATGAGATCAATAAAAAAATCAATTACATTCTTATATACTTTCAATTAAAATTCTAAACATGAAGCTACCTTTAAAACAACATCAAAAATAATAAAATACTTAGAAATAAATTTAACAAGAGAAGTGGAAAATTTATATTCTGAAAACTACAAAAGAATGTTGAATAAAATTTACCAATGTAAATACATGGAAGAGATTTCTATGTTCATAGATTGAAAAACATAAAATTGTGAAGATGGCAATATCCCTCAAACTGATTTACAGATTTAATGAAATCCTTATCAGAATTTCAGATGACCTCTCTGCATAAAGCGATAAGCTTATTCTAAAATTAAAAATGAAATTGAAATAAACCTAGAATAATAATAATAATAATAATAAAAGGTCTTTAGGAAGAAAAAAGTAGGAGTACAATGATGCCCCAACTTTAAAACTTGCTACAATGCAGCAGTAATCACAACATATGGATAAATACATAGATCAGATAAAAAGAATTAAAAACCCAGAAATAAACCTGTGTGTCTGTGGTCAAGCCATTTTTGAAAAGGGCACAAAGACTCTTCCTTCAGTCTGAAACCTTCCACAAGAGAAATATTCTCTGGAAGCAGGAAAACTCCACTGGGAGTGGAGAAGAGGGATGTAAAAGAAATCTTTATGATTCTCTGTGGCTTTCCCAGTTCTTAATTCAGCTGATTTATGGTCTGATGTATCGCTGATTCTGTAAAATGATACTTCTATGTAAGTTGGCATTCAAATTTAATTCAGAAAATATCAAATAATACTTCAGAGGCACATAAACAAACTATAAGAAGGCAAATACTGAAATGAACCTTCAGGCTCCTTATGTGATAATGGAACAGAATAAATACAAATTTTCCTCAAACATCTATTTTTTAATAATAGCTTTGTGGAAAGACAATGCCAATTACAGTCTCTGGGTTACTTGGGTCACTCTGAACTGCAGGCCCAGAATAATCTCCTTCCTAGGAAACAAATAAACCCAGAGACCAATATAAAACTTTGCAGATCAAGTGCGTGTTCTAGGACTGAGAAATAGCCTGAGAAATGTGTCAAGGTCATGGCCACAAGATCACTCATTTTAGACTGCAGCATAAAAATGTGTGACCTTTATGAGGGTGATAACAGATACTTTCCATTAGAATTCACCGGTTCTCAACCTGTGGCTTGTGACCCACAGGAACTGTATTAAACGGCTGCGGCATTGGGAAGGTTGAGAACCACTGCCCTAGATGCTCTGTCTGCTGAGAAAACACAAGCAGACATTCAATATCACTGGTGAAGTTGGTCACAGTGCATAGATTTTGTTTTCCTCCACTTTTCTTTCTCCCCTGGTCATTTCTTCCCCTTATGGTGGCTACTGGGTTCTGAGATACCACTTAATTTCTCTCCTTCCCAAGACTGAGCATGTGCCACCTCTATTCCAGTGTGATGCAGGATTGCAGACATTTTTAGCTCAAATAAGAATCTGTTGAAAACCAAACTCAATGTATCATCAGAAGATGACATTTTGCAGAATGAATTCCCTCATACGAAACAATATATGCAAAAGAGAGTTTACATAAATTATATGGTAAAATAAGCTATCAGGGAAAAGGGAACAGAACAGAGGGGAAAAGAAAATCACTTTACAGAGATAATTAGGAAATGGGTTAAATGATTATCAGAAGGAAGCGTTAGAAACAAAATCGTATTTAGAACACACTGGTTTTGCATTTCACCTTATTTTATACTATTTATAGAGTTATTGAAATGAAGTGACTTCCTATTGCAAACACCGATCAATACTGGAGTTAAGTTACATAAATTGTGTACTATATTTTTGAGGCACTCAATCTATTTCTTCTAACCTTGCAATCTTTTTAACTACTCCTGCTGCACAGACTGTGTTTACCAAGTCCCATTTTCTTTTCTTTTAGGACAGAAGTAGACTACATTTCCCAGCTTCCCTTTGCATTAGCTTTTGGCTTCTGAATTATGTAAACCATTTCCAGAACTGGCTTAAGAAAATCTTTCTTGCATGACTGCCTCTGTTTTTTTCCTAACTAGCAGCTGAAAAAGAGAATCAAATCAAGCCTTTTTTAGCTGTAGAGAATAGTAGAGTTACAAGACATGGAGTTTAGATCTCTGAAAAACCACAGGCACTTCTCACACCATCTAGAAACATTTACAGTAGTGCTGGCATAGCACACTTGTTGGCTTCTTTATCTTGATCTCCAGCAGATGAATGAAGATCTTTTTTTTTTTTTTTGGCCAGAGCTGGGTTTGAACCCACCACCTCCGGTATTTGGGGCCAGAGCCTTACTCCTTTGAGCCACAGGCGCCACCCCAGTTGAAGGAAGATCTGTGAAAATAAATCAACATCTTGGGCTTTTATTTTCTAAGATAGTTTACTTAAATTTAAAAGAAATTCAATGTTCCCACATGAACACTGAGATATTTCTTTGATAATGATAATCAATAGCTCAAAATGTGTGTATATCAAATATCTCTTACTGTGAACCAAATGACCACAAGTTTAGCAGCTATTGTGTTCAACAATAAGACTTTGGTATTTGTCCGCTATAGTAGATATTGTTATTTTTCCTAACAAAAGTAATAATCTAGGGGAAGCTTCCTAGTTTAATAAGCAAGTTCTTCCATTGTGTTCCAATATCAACTTTAATTAAATAGAACATCCAAATTCAGCAGAGAGGGAAAGAAAAAAATCGTACCAGTGAGACACAGGTGCATTCAGGCAGATTCTGTACAGTGAATTTAATGTGTATCAAATTTTGCCCATTATAGGAAAATTCTGAACACAGATCAATAATACTTCACATTCAGTTACTTCAGAAAGTTCCCTGCCCCAGTGTGGGAGCTACGTGAAGAGTTAATGCCTTTATATGCTCTTCCCTTTAAGCTGTGTTCTAAACTGCACAAAACCCACCTGCTTAATAAGCATCTGAGGCAAAAACAACTTCCAAAATGCTTGTGGGTTAAATCAATATTACAAATGGCCTTTGAAGGAAACAGAAAATAACCAAAGCCTTTACTTGTCAGCTAGTTAACCATTTAAACTACAAGCATTTATTACATGTACAGGCAACAGCCTCCCTAAAAGAAAGGGAGTGACTTTCTTTCTTTCTTTTTTTTTGAGACAGAGTCTCACTGTATCACCCTTGGTAGAATGCTATGGTGTCACAGCTCACAGAAACCTCAAAATCTTTGGCTTAAGCGATTCTCTTGCCTCAGCCTCCCGAGTAGCTGGGACTACAGGCAGAGTGGCTTCTTTATTGCAGTATAATTCATTGTGGCTTCTTTAACTTGATCTCCAGCAGGCAAAGGAAGATCTATGAAAATACGTCAATTTCTTGCGCTTTTATTTTCTAAAATAGTTTACTTTAATTTTTAGAGAATTCAATGTCCCCATATGAATACTGAGATATTTCTTTGATAATGATAACCAGTAGCTCAAAATACGTGTATCAAATATCTATTGTGAACCACATTACCCCAGGTTCAGCAGCTTAACAAGGATACACTTAATATCTCATGGGTTCAGTGTGCCAAGACTCTGGTCACAGTTCAGCTGGGTCCTCTGCTTCATCATCGCTCTCAAGCCTGCAATCAATGAGTCAAACAGGGCTAAGGTCTCTGAAAGCTCAACAGGGGAGTGTACAATTTTATGCTAGCTTGCCTGGATGTTGGCAGGATTCGGTTCATTGAATATTGTTGGACTGAGGGCCTGGTTGGCTGTTGACCAGAGAGCCCACTGACTTCCTGAAGATGTTGGCTTCTCAAACACGGCTAATTGATTCATCAAAGGCAGAGAGAAAGAGAGAGTCTATCATGAGAGAAGTCATAATCTTATGGAGCCTAATCATAGAAGTGATGCCTTATCACCACTGCTCCCTTCTCCTCTCTGCAACCAAGTAACCAAACCCAGCCCATATTCATGGGGAGAGGAATCCACAAGGATCTTCTACTTAACTTTCAAGTCATCCGTTTAAGTTTGATGCATTATTATGAACCTTAGTTTCAGCGAGAGTTTACTTACCTGAGTTCTCACAACGTCACTCTGACTTGCTTTGTTTTTCTTGTACTGGTGGGACTCCCTGCTCCATTTCTTCTGTGTTGAAGAAGGCATTTTTTCTGAGTTGCCTGCTGTTGTTGAGCGATCTGCTGGTGGGGAGGAAAGCAGGCATCACCAACCTTGGCTCTTCCTATACCACTTGGAGGACAGGGAGATGCAGGGTTTTCCTATTGCCATTGCTGATGCAGACCAACTTTCTTGCTGTTTGAGTTGTGGAGTAGGGACTGGTCAGCCTCAAACATGGCTACTTCAGGGGGATCTGCTATCTGGTAGAATATGATGAGTGATTTTATAGGAGAAAAAGAATGCCAGGTAGGTACAGTATATTGAAAAATAGATACCTTGTGCTAGATCATCAGAAATTTTTCTAGGAAGTGGAACCTAATCTGGGTAACCATATACTCAAGTTTTCCCAGAAAAGTTTCTGTTTATGCCTCTTCTCTTGGTGTAATTGCTAATAATACCGCCTTCTAATCTCAAAAGTATCTCGTTCGTACAACACATTATAAAGTCATCCTTTGTCTCAGTAAAAATAAGGATGAGTTGCAGATATCCAGATAGATGGCCTGGGGTAAAGAATGTTTTAACTGCAGTAAATGGCATGCATGTATACCTGTAGGCAGAATAAATTATAGCATGTTTAAAAATAAACACTGTTGGCTTGGTGCCTGTGGCTCAATGGGCTAAGGTGCCAGCCACGTACACCTGAGCTGGCGGGTTCGAATCCAGCCCAGCCGCCAAACAACAATGACAGCTGCAACAACAACAAAAAAAAAATGGCCGGGCATTATGGTGGGCTCCTGTAGTCCCAGCTACTTGGGAGGCAGAGGCAGGAGACTCATTTGAGCCCAGGAATTGGAGGTTGCTGTGAGCTGTGATGTCACAGCACTCTATCCAGGGTGACAGCTTGAGGTTCTGTCTCAAAATAAATAAATAAATAAATAAATAAATAAAAATAGTTGTTTGAAAGGATGGTGTGATTTAAAACAAGAGATGAATTAGGCACTTAGCTGAGCTTCGGTTCTGTAAACTACCCGAGCTTTCTTAAAGACTCTATCTTGCTCAGCAAAATTGAGAGTCTTTGAAGTGCAATGAAGATAGGTTTGACTTTTAAAATATCATATTGTTTGGTCTGTGAATAATGGATTTTTAGGATTTGAGTGGGATGGGGTAATGGGTATGGTAAAAGGACCAACTGAAACCTTTAAGAGTGATACAGACAGCAGGTGATGGGAGGCTTATCCAAAATACTGGCAGTGCTGATGCAAGGACTGAAGAAGAAATCGAGTAATATTGCATGGTCAGCATTTGTAAAATTTCACAAGTTGTTGGAATTTGGGGGATGAGGGATTGGACATGATTAAAATGGGCCACTGCTTTCTGGCTTTAGCAGGTGAGTGGTTGGTGTCACCATTCATTGAGGCAAGATTCTGGAAATGAAAAGAGGAAATCAAGGTATTTTGTAGAGGAAATTATTCAACTAATTCAATGTGATAAATGGGGACAAATGGTAGATAACTGATGGTTTATATTTTCAAACTTGTATGATTTGAAACTGTCATATTCTTCTTTGTTTAAGATTGTTCTATTGACAACAATTTATTTAACCAAAAATGGATTGAAACCAACTGTATATTTGTGACTTCCACTTCCAATTTAAGTTCTTAGGGAGTGAGAATTGATTTATATACATTTGAATCCCTTGAACTTTTCTTAGTGTGTAGTACAGGGTAAGCATTTAATAAATTTATTTTAAATAATAGATGTGTGTGTGCATGATTAAGGTAAAAGTGGTCCAGCTGGAAGTAAAGAGTTGGGTTTTAGACATGTCCCAAAGTGCAAGAAGCCACCAAGGACAAGTCTAGTGGGTACAGAGAACAGCAAGGTCCTGAGGTAGCCTGTTATTTTAGGAGCAGGCAACTTGCTACTATGGCTAAAATGTGCTGAGTAAGAAGGGTGAGCTGGGAAGTGTGGGGCATTCATACCAAGCTGTGACAGATTGGTAAATTTAGATTTTATCCAGGAGCATGTTGTATTCAAAAGAAGAGTATGTTGACTCAGTAGTGACAAATGCATCGCATCACTTATTTATTTTCTTTTGCTTGAAGGAAATAAAAATCCCTCTTGTCTTTTAGCTACTCTACCAAGTTGCTTTCTACTAGAATTATCCTAAGAGCAGCCCACACTGGCAGTTTCCAAAAGCTGATAGGAGCTTTACAGATGCCATGTATTTTTGCCAGCTTTTTTGGATGACAGCTTTCTTGTCTCAGAGATAACTAACACATCTGAAGTAGCTCCATAGAGTAAGTAACTCAATCTGGGATGAGTGCTGATGGAGCCACTTCCTACCCATGTGGCCTTGGGCAAATGACTTACTTAGCCTCTCTAATCTCAGCAGACTCATCTTTAAAGGAAGACAATGACACCTACCTCCCAGGGCTATAGAATAGATTTAACAAAATAGCACATGTTAAGCATTCAGTGTATTTCCCCAAACACAGAACTCAATGAATAGCAGCATTGAAAAGAGAGTGTGAAACACCACCCCAATCAGGTGCTCAAGAGGAAAGTCAGAAGATCCCACTTCAGCCCTCAAGTAGTTTAAAGCAGCTAAGCCAGACTTCTGTCACTAACAGGTGATTCTTTGTTGTGTAGTAAATGGGAAAATGTAGTTAGATAAGATAAGAGAAGCTCATATGTTTATCTGCAGTTCTCTGATCATATTTCAGTTCAATGGGTTCATCTAAAAGGTACCAGGGGGGTGATTTCTTTTTCTTTTTTAAAAAATTATTTCAATAGATTTAGGGGCCACAAATGTTTTTTTGTTTTGTTTTGGTTTTTTGTTACATGAACGAATTGTATAGTAGTGGGAATGTTTGAGGAAAGAATTGGTAAAAATATTTGATTTAAAAAAAACCTTAAATTGTCTTTAATGCATTTCATAAAGGATTTGAAGTAACTGAAACATTAAATAAAGAGAAAATGCAACATGAAAGGAAGAGTTAAAAAATACTTAACTTGATAAGACATTACATTAGATTGAATCAGCATTTGCTTCTTCCATTTACACCCCAACTATATTAAGATTGAAACACACTAAATTACACACAAATATTATAAATTAGGTAAAAGGAAAAAGGAAAACAAGCAAGAATAATATTATCTGAAATGAAACCATAACTGCAGAACATATATTCCCAAAAGTAAAGTAGGTAAATGTTATATATTGGTGACACAGGCCAGTATGAGGTCATGTGAGTAGTTGAGTTTTTGGTCATATGCAGTTTATACAATGTCCCATATTGTTGCTAGAATTGTGTGTGTGTTTGTTTCTCTTTCTAAATGTATGTGTGTAAAATTTCTTATTTTTTGGAATTTACCAAAACAAGCAAAATAAAACTCATTTATGAAAGAAATTAAATCCCTCAGGCAACCACTTAATGCACCCTGCCTCCAATATCTCCTAGGAAACCTTAAAATTATATTGCTTTCTTGCAGTTAGTACGTAAAGGGGATCCTAGTCAGTTATAAAATATCTATCCAATAAAAGCAAACCAATTGTTAAGAAGAAGAATGATTCAAGATGAGAAGGAAATTCCTCTGAAGGGGCATGGATTTTGTGTGTTGCAATGGGCAGTGCCACTCAGACATCCCTTCTGTAAACAAAACAATTACTTCCTTGGTTCAACTTCAACTATAGTTATGAAGTACATGGTAATCACTACGGATATTGGAAGAGAGAAAAAACCCATTCGTTCCCTAACACAAGACAGCAGACTCTTAATCTTCATAAAGTTAAAAAACAATGACAATTTCTTAATTCCTTGATTAGTTAATCAACAGTTGTTATACATCCTTTTCAAAAACCCATAGAAGACCTGGAATATTTTATAGCATATTTCAAACTAGGAATTTCTTACCCCTTATTGAGAGTTCTTATTACATTCTGAGATGGTATAAAACATCACTTCATTTTTTTTCAGCACGTAAAATTTTAGCCTGCCTGAAAATACTCTGAAGTGTACAGCAAGATGTATCACAGATATCTTAGGTTTAATGAATATGATTAAAACTGCTAGCACTTCTAATATTTTACATCACTCAGTTTCACAGACTGGTGGAACTATAGGACTTTTGTTCATAATTTCCTGTTAGCTACTTAGGTTTTTTTTGACATAAACTGAATTTAGATTATATTGTTGCTGCATAAATATTTAATTTAGGGGCAACTTCTTAATGTTTTAATATTTTCCCACCCATTAGTTTCTAAATATTTTTTTGAACATCTTCTAAAACCTAATGTAAGCTTCTAGGGCAGTGGTTCTCAACCTATGGGCTGCAACCCCTTTATAACGATGGAAACACATCGCAGCCTCAGGAAGGTTGAGAACCACTGTTCTAGGGGGTAATAAACAAGCACAGACGGCAGATGGAATGTATTTTAAAGAATTATAGAATGCATTTTAAAAACATTTCTGTATGCTTGCTAACTTGTCATTTTATTTTCTTGGAATGCAGTTGAAAGAAGACAGAGTTATATTCATCTTTGTATAAGATTTTCCTGTTGAGAACCAATTATGTAATCAGAAATGGACTGAAACCAACTGCTGTATCTCTGTGACTTCCACTAGAATTCAAGTTCTTAGGGATTAAGACTAGATTTATATATGTTTGAATCTCTCAAACCTTTCTTAGTACATGGCACAGGGTAGGCTATTAATAAATTTATATTAAATAATTGATATCTATATGCACAATTGAGGCAAACATATTGTCCTTCCTTGCGCTAAAATTGCAATTAGCTTATATCAGCGATGGTATATGTTTGTGTGAGTGTGTACGGGGCTTTTATTCCAGGATTTCTAATAACATATTATTTTTTTCTGCCTAGGGATAAGATTTTCATGCTTCAGTTGGAAATATTATATTTCTAGAATATTATATTTCTATTTATCTTAAGATAAATGTGGTCATATGCATTTTACACCATGTCCCATATTGTTGCTAGAATTGTGTACGTGTTTGTTTCTCTTTCTAAATGTGTGTGTGTGAAATTTCTTATTGGAGCACATTATATTTTTATAATATTAATTAAATGTACAGTCTGCTTACTTTTACATCTGTACTGTTTTTTGTCCCCTAGACACTTTTGTTTAAATAAAATGGCTTTACCATTCTGTTTTCTTGTTAGATTTTTGTCAGAGAGAAATTAATTGAAATACAAAATTGAAAGGCTAAAGAAAACAAGTGCACTACTGTGAGTCCCTCAAGTTCTTCCATTTGGACCAGAGTTATTTGCGTCAATGGGTATAAGCCACTTACTGTTTCTCTGGTTTTGAATAAGGAACACCTTTCCTTAAATAACATTTCAAGAATAATAGAGGTTTATTGCAAATTGTGAATTTCCCTCAAATATAAGACAAATTCTCTTTTACTCCTCCTTTATAAGAAATGAAATACAAGGAACAATGAATTACTATATAAATAGGAAAAGCAGGATTCGTGTATACTATCTGCATTTGAGTCATTCAAATGTTGAATCTGCTTTCAGAAGGGAGCTTCTGAAATGGATATCAAGCATGAATTAGGGTGTACGGCTTTAGATCAAAGGCACTGACCTCATTAGAAAATAGGGAGAGGCTGAATATTTTACTCCAGTAGATAGAAGTGTTTAAGGTTGGAGTAACTGTGACTTTAAAAGATAAGCCTTGCTTACTTCTGGACAGAGTCAATGGCTGCCAACAGGATATGATGGGAAAGTGGAAAATTCCCACTGTCTTTTGTGAACTAAGCACTTGTGGGAAGGTGGAAACGCTGCTTTGGAAATTTGTAAGAATGAGAGCTGATTTATACAATGCATCTAACACATGTTGTGCCTAATGCATGGTAATGTCGTAATTAACATCTTCTTTCACATTTCTCATGAAGCCTGGAGGTCTTGGGATGAAAGCCATGTGCTCATTTTAGAGGTGAACATTTTAAACCCAATTGTTCTTTTATTTCCTTATCTTAGAAGGCTCCAAAGTATAACGTCTAAAAAAGGCTGACGATAGGTCTCCAATTTCTTAAACAGTACTGGCTTATGAGGTGTAAATATTAGTAGAATTGTCTTACACTCTCAAAATTATATCAATTTGGATGATAAATTATATGACAATCCTAGTAAGAAATGTACTTTTGTGGAATATTTGAGTGGAAATAATAAGAAATACTGGGGACAAGATATGATTACTCTGCAGAGCTGTAATTTGAGAAGCTTTATTGAGGGGTTCCCTGAACAGTGGCAGAAAACAGAAAGGTTGATAAATGGGAGAGAGGGTATGAAAAAGATAGCGGAGAAGGGTGATAGTAACAAAGGTAAATGAATTCACCAACGTCATGCAGCTAGGTAAGTGCAGGTATAGAACAATAGCTCCGTTTTCTTTAATAAAAGCATTATTAAAAGAAATAAAATATTGTTATTTTATTATAAGAAAATTAATCAATTATTGTTATGTATTAAGTAAAACTATTTTTTTTTAGTTCAAAAATAAATCTTAACTTTTGGAAATCTAAAAATCAAATAACAAATCGGATGTCTGCTCTTTAGAAAGCTCTGCCTGGAATGTATCTAGTATGGTATTTTTCTTCTTTTTGATTTTTTGTTGTTATTGTTTTTGTTTGTGTATTTGTTTTGAGACAGAGTCTGTGTAGCTTAGTGCAATGGTGTCATAGGTCACTCAACCTCAATTTCCTGGGCTCAGGCAATCCTTCTGCATCAGCCTTTCAAGTAGCTGGGACTTACAGGTGACTGCCACCATACTCAGCTAGATTCCCCCCCACCCACCCATTTTTAGTAGAGACATAGTCTCACTCTTGGTCAGGCTGGTCTTGAACACCTGAACTCAAGTGATCTCCCAGCCTTGACCTCCCAAGAGTGTTGGGACTGCAGGCGATAGCCAGCATGCCTGGCCTGTATCTGGCATAGTTTTCAGAAAAAGAATTCTAAGCCTCTATGTATTCCATATCTGAGTGTTGATGAAAGACCCTTTCTTCTTTCCCATAAAAAAGAAAACAGTATCTTCTTTATCTTAAGAAATTTGGGATATTTATCTTCGTTCATTCTTTACGAGGTTTTTGTTTCTAGTCCTTATCTTAAACATTGTTATTGTTATTAAATTTTAAACCTTTTTATTCTGTGAAGGCAAAAAGTGGAAACCTAATAAACACATGTATATGTAAAAAATAAAGAAATAATAAAAAAAATTATGTGCAAAAAAAAAAAGAAATTTG
This sequence comes from Perodicticus potto, assembly GCA_963574655.1. Lineage (NCBI taxonomy): Eukaryota > Metazoa > Chordata > Mammalia > Primates > Lorisidae > Perodicticus > Perodicticus potto. The sequence goes on from CAUYRH010014151.1 coordinate 38,437, forward strand.
GGATATGGAAAAATATGCCCAGGACCACATTTGGGATGTTTTGCACAGAAAGCTAACAGAGACTTAGATTTGCTTGGAAGTTGATGGCTGGGAAGACAGAGGTAGCGAGGTGATGAGCCCCAGTTGGTGAACCCCATGGTGGGATTCCCAGTTGCAGAGAAAGGGCAGCTGGTGAGGCCTCTGGGAGGAATTCCCTATGGCAGTAAAGGTGAAGGACTCCCCGCAACAGAAATGCTTAGTTTTAAATTATACACTTCTGTCAAAGTGATGTACCTTTTTCAGTTTATCTCAATATTTCATTAAATATTGTTTATTTCCAACAGCCTATGTCCATAAGACTGTGGTAATTAAGTGATCTGAATGGGACGGCAATGGACCTTGTTGCAATCAGGCATTGGGGAATGGCACAGGCGATGGACAGAGAGGAGAAAGGAAGCTTCAGCAACCTCTCAGTGTGCTGGGAGGGACGCGGAGACCAGCGATAGCTGGTGACCCAACAGGCTATGTCAGAGATGGATGTGAGCCTGATCCTAATCATCCTAAATATATTAGAGAAATAGGAGTCTTGGGATTCAAATCCCGCTCACTACATCAGAATTACAGGATCTTTGGCCAGTCATTTAATTTCAAAACCTGTCTACTCATTTACAACACTTTCATAAGAAAAGCACCCACTCCATAGGTTTGCTGGGAAAATGACAGGGAATGATCCACTTGCAGAAGCTAGCAAAAGTATTTAGCAGGAGCGTATCATTTTTTTATTCAATGTTTTTGATTTTGTCCATATTTAATATTTTAATAATATTTTAACATAAGCATTTCTTCTATATCACTGAACATGATTTGAAAACATGTATATATATATATATGTATTTTCTTTTTTCTTTTTTGAGACAGAGTCACCCTCTATAGAGTGCCATGCATCATAGCTCACAGCAACCTTAGTCTTGGACTTAAGCAATCCTCTTGCCTCAGCCTTCCAAGGAGTTGGGACTACAGGTGCCCAGCACAATGCCCAGCTATCTTTTTTTAGAGACAGCAGTCTCACTCCTTCTCAGGCTGGTCTCGAAATCCTGAGCTCAAGCAATTCACCTGCCTTGGCCTCCCAGAGTGCTAGTATTAT
>CAUYRH010014154.1:0-67217 GCA_963574655.1 Perodicticus potto
CAGTTATACATGTATTCATGTTTTTCAAAAATTAAAAGCTGGGTGGCACCTCTGGCTCAGTGAGTAGGGCGCCAGCCCCATATACCGAGGGTGGCAGGTTCAAACTCGGCCCCGGCCAAAGTGCAACAACAACAACAACAACAACAAAAATAGCCGGGCGTTGTGACAGGCACCTGTAGTCCCAGCTACTCGGGAGGCTGAGGCAAGAGAATTGCCTAAGCTCAGGAGTTGGAGGTTGCTGTGAGCTGTGATGCCATGGGACTCTACTGATCTACTGAGGGCAACAAAGGGAGACTCTGTCTCAAAAAAAAAAAAAAAATTAAAAGCTTAGTGAAGTTTTGTACCATATGCATAAATCCTGTCTTAAGACAGGAGCTGTTCTTTCAATAGAGTCAGGAGCATGACCAGTGCCAGTGCTGGCTGACTTCATCTCATCCCCCAAAGCCTCTTGTCTTCAGGAGCTAGATTAATTGCTTACTCTAGCTGCTCTTCCGTGCCACGGCAACATTATCCTTAATAGCTGCTGACCACACTGTGCTGAGTGTGTAGACACGTGGTTCCTTTGTAAGAACTGCCCGCATGCCATCGCCACCATTGCCCAAGTCCTCTCCTGCAGGTCTCCACAGATGGCTGGAAGTCTAGTCTTCACTCACCTACTAAAGTTGGCTGTCTCCCAGGCAGCCTTCCCAACTCCTGTTCAAAGAAAAAAAAAAGTAGAATGGAGCAAGTGAGATTGTTAGAGTGACATGCACTGTGCAATATAACCCCAAATCGTCAGCAAATCCTACCAAACTAAAAAAATGACACTGACTTCCAAGTCTAAGCTGGTGCACAGCAGAGACAGAATGGGCAGACTCAGGAGTCATTGGCAGGGAACACTGAGAGCCTCGCTGTTGGAAATTCACAAAAATCACAAGGAGGACTTTGGATTTCAAGCCGGTGGAATGGGGGGCTTTGAATCAAGTTTGCTTTTATCTCCAGGACAGCTGTTACTGGGTTTTCATTTAAAAGAATATTTTCAGTACACAGTTGGAGATAAAGTTTTAGAATCCAAGTATTGCTGAGGAAAATGACTCATTGGCACAAATACACTCTAAGGTATAATATAAAGAAGTGAGTCATTTAAAAGACTTATTCAAAAGCACACATGAGAGTAGTGGAAATCTGAAGTAGAAGAAGGGAGAAAGACACGAGATGCTGGCATGAGAGTGGAGGTGGTGAGCAGAACAGCTCTGCAACTGGGCAGCATGTGTTGAAGGCAGGGAACAAGCAAGTGAATACCAAGGATTAATTTTTCTGTATTGAAGTATTAATTGTGAATTTAGCACAGATATTTTTAAAGGGTCTTCTGTATAAATTATACATTTAAGAAAACGTAAAAAAAGGGTCTCAAATTCTGTTCCTAAATCTCAATGATCTGAAATATTACAATACATGTTTTAACAATCTGAACAATCCCAGCTATGAGAACTTGAGATTTTCTAGTCTGTTACAGTGAGTGTCCACATTTGAAGTTTATACTCATTTACCCTTTTAAGTGTCTGTGTTGTTCATTTTTCATTAAAATATTAGTCTCATAAAAAAAGAACATATTTTTGTTTTGTTGTAAAATTCTCTTATTTTTTCTTTGGGTTCACTAAATCACTTCTAGAAAAACGATTTCTTAGTTAAGTTTTCTGGCCTTTTCAGCTCTTGACATTGAACACATATGTCCTCCCTCACCATCTCACTGCTTTCGAAGATAAAAACCTACAAATATTAACTCATGTGATTAAAATGCGGTGATTCCAGTTGCACTGTGAGCATTTGAGCCTGCTATGTGTTTTGCTAAGGTCCTTTGGGAAAAAGCACCTTTGCTAATGAAAAACATTTTCAGTGTGGAAATTGCAACTGGAGATACAGACTATTGCAAAGAGTTCAGACAATACACATCTGGTTAATGTGACAGATGGCTATTTGCCCTGGGGGCAAAAGAGTCTTCTGATTGGTGCTGCATGTCTCTCTGGATTCCAGCTGCACACACTGCTGGAGTTCAGACATAATGGGGTGTTTCTGGTTGCTGGTGGGATGGCCTACAAGAAGCCTGCTGTGGTAGGTTGTAGCCTGAAGGAAGAAGCACCCGAGCACAAGGAGTTCCCATCAGTGGAAACATGTATTTCCCCCAGGGAGCAGGGATTCTGAGGACATGCTGCTATTAACTTAAATCTGCCCTTAGTTTCAATGACCACATGGCTAAGGGGGGATAAAATTGAAGAACAAACTGGAAATTCTGTAATGCACCAGGTTTCAGCAACCCTGCTTTGGGAAGCCTCATACAGTATATAATAGTAAATGGAGAGAACCATTCTCTCTCATTGCTCTCTAGAGCTTGGCACAGCTCTGGGGCCCTGTTTGCAGGCCAGGGTAGCAGCAGTGATAGTTGTCTCTGGACAAGCTGCACTGGAGCATGGGAAGAGATGTGTGACAGTGTGATGGTGATCACAAGCCAGGAAACTGCTGTGTTCCGTGCAGATCTGAAGAGAGACCACAGTGCTCAGTGACAGTGCCTGTGGAACTGGTCAGATATCATGGAAAGGAGATCTCCCTAGGTGCATAGCCCCTGGAGACTACCAGAAATACGTGAGCAATGGTGTGGGCAGGTAAAAGCCATGCTATTTGATTTCTGTATATAATTTAACTTAAATTAGCATTATAATAGCTTGAAGCTAAAATGTGAGGAATATATGATATTAGAACTGTCAATAGAATTAGAAGATTCTAGAATATTGGTTACTGAGTTTTATTTTTAGGTAGTGGGTCGCTTTGAGGTCCTTGGGTATTTTAGAATCTAATAAGAGTAACACATCAAGACAGACATTAGAAGTTTTGCTTCTGCTTAGGATATAGAAAGCTAGAAGAGAATGTCACTCCCATACTAACACTGAGAAAAACATGGATTATCTACAGAATTCTTGAGCCCATCAAAGAGCTAAGGTTGTAAGATAAATAGGTAATGTGGATTTCAAAGGACAATAGGCTCCAACAAGGACAGATAAGACATTCAGATTGTTTTAGCCTGGGAAGAGCATGGAAGGAAAAGGTAAGATCGGTAAAATTAGATTAAAAAGAAAACAAATGAAAATTTAAGGAAAAACTTAAGACCTAAAGGAATAACATGGCAGTTTAGGATCGCGGATGCTCCGGGGACAAGAGTGCATGCACTCACTCACTAGTTTTTTCAATAAATATATGAGCATCCACTGTGAGGCTCAAGAGAATAATTAGACCAGAAAAGGAGACTTGAGAGAAGCACCCCCTAATTTATTACTATGGCATAATAGTTACCACTTTAGCCAATCTTGAATATTTAATTCTCGGACGCTAAGCATATTCTCACTGTTGTGCAACCATCACTATCATCCATCTCCAGAACTTTTTCATCATCCCCATTATAATTCCTCGTTCTCCCTGCCTTTAGTCCTTGGAAACCATCATTACACTTTCTGTCTCTATGAATTTGACTAGTTTATGTAGCTCATTGGTTTTGTCTTAAATTTGTATTTACCTTTAAGTAGTACCACATTTAACTTAGTTCAAAATTTAAAAGATACAAAAGGAGGTAGATATAGTGAAAAGGCTTCTTCCCACTCCTTTTCCCAGCTCCTCCATCCCATTCTATTTCCAGATGTCATCAATGTTTTTGGTTTCTTGCAGTTACTCCCGGAGGTACTTTAGGAATACACCAGCAGATACACTGTGTGTGTGAATGTGTGTGTGTCCACACACACTTACATACACATATAGAGTATCCACACACATGTACATACCCATGTACAGTCACTTCTCCTTACTGGTAATAAATACATTCTATAAAGTCACGAGAAACACTGAATTACTGAATGCAGAACTATTTCTCACAGGATTAGTTCCTATGAGTCTCCTTCCAAAATTCTTTCTTCAACTGATCAATGCATAACTTTTTTTATGTATTGATCAGTCTCAGTGTCAGGAAACCTACCTGTGTGTTAGATCTTGTGCTGAGTAGAAGATAAAGGTTACCTGATGGTAGAATGCTAAAAATGGCCCCAAAAGGTAACAATCTTTAAAGTACTTTTAGCCTTCCAGATTTCCTTAGAAGAAAACAAATGGCTTAGAGCAAAAATTATGACATTGTTTGATGGTGTTTACAGATGTAAAATAAAATGTATAACAATGATACACAAAGGCAGAGTGGGGAAAATGAACATACGCTGTTGAAAATAGTTTATGATATATGCGAAGTGGTATAATCTTATTTGAAGGTAAACAATAAATTAAAAGTCATTACTGTAGTCCCGTAACAACTACTAACCAAAAATAAATAAATACATATATACATATATATATATGTTATACCTAAAAATCCAATAATAAGATCAAAGGAATTATAAAAATAAGAAATTGATAAAAATTCAGGAAAAGAGAAAAATGAAACAAGAATACGATAATAGAATTTCAAAATATAGTTTAAAAAGCTTAACCTGACAAAACAGAAAAAAGTCAGGGGAAATCCACAACTGTAGTTGAAGATTTCAGTACTCTACACTTAGGAATAAATAGAACAAGTATAAAAAAATAAGTATGAATATTGAATACTTGAACAAACCTTTCAACTGTTTTACCTAACTTATAAAAATGTTCACTCACAAAAGCAGAATACACATTCTTTTCAAGAGCATATTTATCATTCATCAAGATAATATTCACAATAAATTTAAAATGATTCAAATTGTGATAATTTAAATGATTCAAAATATGATCCCTGAACACATTGAAATTAAACTAGAAATTAAAAAATAGAAACATATCTAAAACATCTTCAAATAATTTAAACAACACATTCATAGGTCAAAGAAGGAATCACAAGCTAAATTGGAAATATTTTAATTAAATTATTATAAAAATATAACATATCATTGTGAACTACACTTAAAGTGAAGTGAGGGAAATTTATGGCATCAAATGCTTATATTAGAGAAAGGATAAAAGGTCATAAGTCAATAGTGTAAGTCTCCATCTTAAGAAAATAGATGTATAATTGTAAATGTAGGAAATAATAAAAATAGAGAAACTAATAAAATAGAAAAATACAATAGAGAAAATTAATGATAAATGAAATCAAAAGTTTATTCTTTGAAAAGATCAATACAATTGAAAAACTTTAGCTAGATTTATTAGAAAAATTTAAAAAAACGATAAACTAGTAAAGCTCATTTAAGAAGAAATAGTAATCTGATGATCCCTATGTCTATTAAACAAATTAAACTCATAATCACCTTCCCATAAAGAAAACTCCAAGCCTGGGTGAGTTTACTGATAAATTCCATCAAACATTTAAGGAAGAAACAATATAAATCTTGTACAAACTTTTCCAGAAAATAGTGGATCAGAGAATAGCTCCCAAGTTATATGAGGCCATCCCATAGCATAGATTACGCCCCACCAATCTAGACACAAAAAACCCTTAATAAAATATTAGCAAATCAAATATAGCAATATATAACAAGGAAAATATATTATGATTAAATGAAGTTTGTCTCAAGAGTGCAAAGCTGATTTAACATCAAAAATGAATTGTTATAATTCACCGTCTCAATGGAATACAAGAGAAAAATCAGATAATCTTAATAGATACTATAAATATGTGACAAAATTCAACATCCATTCATGATAAAAAGCTCTAAGCAAATCAGGAACAGAAGGGAAGTTTCACATCTACAAAAAAAATTTATGACTAAATTACACTTAGTGATGAAAATATGAACGTTTTTCCATTGTCATTGAGAAGAAGGCCAGCTATCTCACGTCCATTCAAAATGATACTGGATGTCTGAGCCAGTGCTGTAAATCAAGGAAAAGAAATAAAAGGCATATGAATTAGAAAGAGGAAAGAAAAAGCCATTTTTATTCTCAGACGTGGTCATCTATGTAGAAAATCCTAAGGAACCTACAAAATGTTAATAGAATCATTAAATGAGTTTAACAAGGTCCCAGGATACACAGTCAATATACAAAAAATTTTACTTTTGGATTCTGGTTCAACACGGCTGACTGGAGACATCAGACATCTGCCCTCTCTAGAAAGAACAATCAAAATATGAATATATAATAATTTCTCAAATAGAGCATCTAGAGTCCAATGGAGAACTCATGGGGGAGACCTGAGGCAGAGAAGGAGAGGAAGGTAAGCAGTCAGCTCAACTAAGATTGGTTAGGAGGTCCGAGGGGCTCAGACTTGCTGAAAAAGGGTAAGTGAGAGCTTCAGTAGTCCATGTCCCTTCTACAGACTGCTGCCATCTGAACCACGGGAGAGCTCCTGTACCCACAGGAACCCTACATGAGAACCCCAGGAGGGCCTTGTGTCAGAGAGGGAGCTTACTCTGGGTTACTCAACAACCCCCCTGCCCCAAGACCTGAGAGGCTGGGGCCAGGCACCACTTTGGGAATGCAGCCATCAGTGGACTGCATCCTGTCCTGGGAAGGCTTCCCCCGTATCTCTGCATCCTGGAGCCTCCCACTGACACTCCTCAGCATCCATCCAGAGGGCTGCCGTGGCACAGCACCAAACATGCCGCAGAGTCTCCAATACTGCCGGGGGAAAGGACGGTATAGTACATCAACAGGCACAGGAAACCAAAGCACTTCCTTTCCAGAGTCTGAGAACTCCCTGTTTGGGGCTATAAGAAGTGATCCTTTCCTCAGCAGTGGCATAAACTCTGTGCTTGGCTCTGTAAGTAAAAAATGCAAACCCCTCCACTAACGAAGTGGCACCCAGACTGGAAAAGAAGAAGTTGAACTGTTCCTCCATACTCATATGATCTTATACCTAGAAAGACCTAGAGTCATCACCAAAAACCTCTTACATTTGATGAATTTTTAAAAGTTGCAGCATCCAAAATTACAGTCCAGAAGTCAATTGTATTTATATACCCCAATAATAATCTAGCCAAGAAAGAAATCAAGAAGGCAATCCCATTTATAATAGCTACAAAAAAATACCCAAGAATAAATAACCAAGAATGCAAAAGACCTCTATAAGGAAATCACGGATGAAAGAAACCGAAGATGACAAATGGAATACTATTTGGCTATAAAAAATGTCATTTGGAGCAACCTACATGGGACTGGAGGTCATATTCTTAGCCAAGTGCAAAAAGGCAAATATCACATGTTCTCACGGGTATGTGGGAGTTTAAAAAAATTGATCACATGGAGGTAGAGATTGGAAATACAGATAACAGAGACTGGGAAGGGTGAGTAGGGGGATGAGAACAATGAAAAGAAGTGGGTTATGTGTACAAACATATAGCATTGTATTGATAGCAAGAATAGATTCAATGTTTGATAGCAGATAGTAGGGTGACTATACTGAACAAACGTGCTGTCCTCAGGTAATGGACTCCCTCAGGATCCTACTGTGATCACTAGGCATTATATACACTTAACAAAATCTCACATGTACCCCACACATTGGTACAAGTAAAAAACTGTAATTCTATATACTAGCAATAAAAGTTTAGAAATTGAAATTATAGAAAGTACCATTTACATTAGCATGTTTATAAAATATTAAGGGATACATTTTTTAAATATTTAAGAACTGTTCAATAAAACCTGTAAAACATTGCTAAGAGAAATTAAAGATGTTTTCAATAAAAGAAGAGTGAGTCCCTGAGTGCTGACCTCCTGCTTTCCCCTGAAGAATGCCAAGCCTGGTTTCAGAGATGAACCTGTAGCTTGTGGCTAAGTAGCTTTGATAGAGTGACTAGAAGGAAGATTAGTTAGTTAGGGTAGTTGTAACTACAAGTTAGGAGGGGGAAGTGTCTTAGCCTGTTTCCCCTAAAGGAGAGCCTTTGGCAAAGGCTTACATGTCCATAATTTACTAGGGAATGCAATCCCAGGGAACAAGAGAGAAGTTAGGGAGGTAGGGAAGGAGAGTCAGTGTGAGGGTCATTATCTAGCTAGCCATGGTTTGCAATCAAGTTGATTAGTTACTTGACAGTGTAACACTCTCTTTCAAGAAGCCACATACATGACTGCTTTTCAGAACTTTCCAACTTAGGTAGGAAGGAAGAGGAATTTATCCACTGATTTCTGTCTCCCTCCCATTAAAGTTCTGCCCCATGGAGTATTCATTCACCCACCTTTCTGGGCTGCACATGTGTGGATAATGAGAGCAGCCACATGCCTTCCTGTCAACAGTCCTGTTCTGGAACAACAAAAGTATGTGGTCATGAGTCAAGAAGTCAAGAAGTTTTTAGTTGTGCCTCCCTGGAGTTGTGCGGGTTCCATGAGTTGACTGTCACTATGAAACCGAGGTTGGATCAGAAGAGGTGCACAGGGGAATCCGACACCCTTTGCATAATGAGAAGCGTAAAGGCAGGGAGGGCTCCAGTGCAGTCTCATCAGCTGACCAGGAGTGTCACCAAGGATCTGGTCTCTACCCATCTTTTCACTCAGCTTTTTTTATCCTCATTGCATCAGATTTTCTCAGACAAACCCTTCATGCTTGCAAAGGCTGCAGCAGTTCCAGGCATCATATCTAATGCTCCTTTCTGCACTTCCTTCTTAGGGATGAGGAATGCCTTCCAAAGTCCTCTGGAAAACTTTTTCTCAGGTATACTCTTGGCCAGAATTGAGTCACCAGTCTACTCCTAAAGCAGTAACAGGCAAGGGAAATATGATCAGTAAGCTGAATTTTTCTAAACAGGGTATATTCCTGGGGCTCGGGATGAGATCAGCTTTCTTTGAAATGTAGAAGGAGCAGGGAACTGCATATAGTTAGGCTTCTGTTAGGAAGGGGGAGAGAGGAGTGATAGAGGTTAGACGGGCAACACACAGCATCTGCTGTATACCCAAAGGTAAAGATTGTGGCTCATGTGCATTATGCCTAGATTCTATTTTCAGTAGAAAAACCAGAATATTTTTCTTCCCTGACTTCAACATAATTCACCCATCCATCCACCCATCTATCCATGTTCCACCTATATTGTGCTTTACACATATTCTTTGTCTTGTTGCTGTCAAGAGGCACAAGATTTGCAATACTCTCAGCTGGACTCTTATTCACATATGCCCAGTAAGTAGACTGTCATAGATGTTTAATTTTGTTACTAATTTTCTTTCAGATTCTATGCTTAAGGGATCTGTTACACCAAATGCAACTAATTTTACTGATGGAAGACTATGCTTTTCCTCTGTGGGCCAATCAACTTGGTATCAGCATCCCTACATGACACTGACCAATCAGAGGCAGACACTGATGAAGCTTACCCACTTCATCAACCTGAGAGCTGGTCCTAAAGACTCTCATATTACGTGACTAGCTTTAAAAGTTAAACACCCTTAGTTTTTAAAAATTTTATTTTATAGAAATGACATGTAAAATTTGCCTATTTTCTATTCCATCAATGGCTTTATGAACATTTCCAACATAAGGTGTGCAAGATGTAACTTGGACTCCCACCTCTCCCCACCAAATATGTTTCTCCTCCCAATCTTCAGCATCTCAGTAAATGGCATTAAACTCCTATTGCCCAATGTAAGAAAAGGGCATCCATCTCACTTACTCCTTCTTCTTCATCTCCTTCTTTTAATCCAGCAGCAAGACTTGCATCTCTTATTTCCAAAATAAATCTGAAATCTGTCTCTCCACTCCCATGGCTACCTCTGTGGTGCCAGCCCCCGGGATCTCTGCCCTGACCCACCTCTGTAGCTTCCTCAGTCGACTTTCCATATCCCTTCTTGTATGCTTACTAGTTTATTCCCACCACAGCAGCCAAGGTGATCTTTTGAACATATAAATCAGGCAATATCTCTCTGCTACTCTCTCGTGGTTATACGACATACTTTAAATAAACGTAAAACTCCTCATTACCTACAGGGCCCAAAATGGTCTTACCTTTGCCCATCTCTCCAAACCTATCTCAATCTACATTCCCTCTAGTCAACTGGGTGCTAGCATTGCTGGCCTTTTCCTCTCTTTCTGGAACATACCATCAATTTTCCAAGGACTTGGAGAATACCCTTTTCTTTGCCAGGTACATTTTCTTGCCCACAACAACTGCTTCCTTGCTATCAATAATATCACCATCCAGATAAATGTCAGCTCTTCTGAGGCCCATTTTCTCACCATTTTAAGTAAGTCAGCTCCACTCCCACCCTCACTGCCACCCTCTCACATCACTGCGTTGGACCCCTCCCCGTGTAGTTTGCAGTGCAGCTCATGCCCACATCGTCTACCATTATATATCTAGCATATAATACGGTGGCCAAAACCTAGAAGGTGTTCAATGTTGACCTGAAGGCCTTCAGAGCTGCTGTTTTCTGTTTTAAAGACCTCTTCCCCCACATCTTCACACCACCCTCTCCTTCACAGCAGTTCCCTCGGCTTTTCTCATAGGGCACCTCCTCCATGAGACTTCCCCCATCGCTCTCTCTTCCCTTAAGAAAGTCTTCATTCTGTGAATTAGATCATTCTTTACTTATTCTCAGTCTTCCTGTAAGGCAGGGGTCCTCAAACTATGGCCCGCTAAGGACATTTATCTGGCCTACTGGGTGCTTTTGCCACCACTGCCTGTCCTGCTTAGCAGCCGACTTGTCCCAGGCTGCAGTGCGCAAGTGTGGAATGTGTGCCGCACTCTCCAATTTCCCTCCTTCTCTCTGTCTCCCGACTCCTCCTCTTCACTTGTGATTGGACAAGTCACAAGCTGGCCTGTGTAGAGCCTGCTGCTGCCTGAGGACCGAGGTAAGAACAAGTTAGGATTTTTTTTGTTTTTTAAGTTAGGAGGTCGATTTTTTTTTTATTTTGCAGTTAGTTGGGCCTTTATTTGTGGTTAAGGGGGGCCTTTTTTTCTGAAGTTAGGAGGTCTTTTTTTTTTTTTTGCAGATAGGGGGCACCTTTCTTTATATTTTAAATATTATATTTGTATTTGTTCTTGTCTTCTTTTTTTTTTTTTTTTTTTTTTTTTTGCAGTTTTTGGCCAGGGCTGGGTTTGAACCCATCACCTCCGGCATATGGGGCTGGCGACACTACTCCTTTGAGCCGCCCCTCATTTTGTTTTTTTACTTCAAAATAAGATATGTGCAGTGTGCATAGGAATTTGTTCAGGTGCCACCCCTACAGGTGCCGCCCCTCATTTTGTTCTTTTACTTCAAAATAAGATATGTGCAGTGTGCATAGGAATTTGTTCATAGTTTTTTTTTTTAAACTATAGTCTGACCCTCCAACGGTCTGAGGGACAGTGAACTGGTCCCCTTTAAAGTTTGAGGATCCCTGCTCTAAGGAATACGAGTTCCACAAAGGCAGTGACTTTGTTCATTCCTCCATCCCAACACTGACCACTGTGCCTAGAACGCAGTAATACTCATGCCTACTTGTTGAATGAGTGAATGGAGACAGCTAGACAAGGTAATGCTAAAATCCAAAATAAAATAGTCATGAAAAAGACCGGAAAATGAGTTAGCATTCACGCCAATTAAACCCTAATCACCTGTGGATTTACAACCCCTTCCTTACCTCCAGCTCCACCCCTGTGCTGTGAGAAGGGCCAGGGAAATAACCCAGAGCATCTCTGTTTAACTTTTCCATAGTCTTCAGCTTTCTGTGACCTTTCCATCATATCTTTTAGCTGCTGTGAGTGAAATATAAAATAAATGGAAGATTGAGCTTTCAAATGCATAAAGAGCACTGCCAGTGGAGCTGGAAGGTGTGTGTCAGTTTTCCCCTCAGAGAGTCACAGTGTTCCGCATAGCACTGCTGACATTATAAAGGAGCATCTCTCAGCTCTGTTGCATATCTGTAACAAAAATATTTTTTTAGAAAGAGGTCTGTCTCTGGAAAATCCAAAGAGCTTTACCTAGATTTAGGTTAGGATTCTGTCCCCCACTCGCTAGAGACTGTCTCCATCTGTTGCCACTGGTATTTTTCAGAAGGCTACTCACAAGAGATTAAATTTGAGTGCTTGTGCATTATGCCATTAATTGAGCCCATATATATATTTTGCATTGATATTTGTCAAAATTTAAATATTATTTCCAATAATCAAGGAGCTTATCTGAAAGCTGTTGACAATTTTTTAAGAAAAATTCCCTGATTTAAAAATTACATGCATATAGCAACACATAGCAACAAATCAATTATAACATGCCATTGTAACTAATCAATTGTTTTTAGTTGTGAAATTTGATTGTAAAACACATATTAGTGTGTTTTGTAAAAACTGAAGGGCTATAGGAAGGTATTATATTGTGTGTGAATAGTATTTTCCTGGATAGAACAAAGAATGTAAATGTTTTGCTCTTTCCTATATGCTTTCACTGACCTATGGTTACCTGAAAAAATTTTTAGTTGTTTCCCTTGGTAGAAAAAACAGACATCTTACATTTGTAAGGCATCTGGCCAATATCATGTATATAGCCTAGAGCCTTAAAATTATTTTTTCCTGGTGCAGCTCTAACTGGGGTAAATGGAATTGGATCTGACTCTTGCCCTGGCCAGTGAGAACCAATCTCTTAGTTACTGAGCTGGCACAGCAAGATCTCGTCTCTTTCCAAGGATAGGTTTGATCCAGAGACGTCATGTTGGCCCAGTGGTGCTGTGTGTGTCATTCAACAGCTGGCCCTGTCCTCCCTGCCATCATGCACAATGAATGTGAGCAGGTTGGGAGCTGTGATCCTTCTATCACTGGGTGGATGTGTAGTTGAGCTCATCAGCTTCAGAGAGAATGCAGTGAGACCAGCAAAACTCTAAGAGAATAAATGAGAGAGCCCGAGATAAGAAAGCAGCAAGGGTTTTGGAACATAGGGTATAGTGCTGAGTTGCTCTTCGAATTGCAATCATTGGTTCCTGTGAATCTTTCAAAAGGATAGGCACCACACACACACAAAAAATAGAATTAGTTAAAAAAAATAAGCCCAAGGAAGCAAGACTATGGGTGCCATTTAAACAACCAAGCGCATATGATTAGCTGTTCTACATTTCCCCCCCTACTAAGCCTGCAAAAGAAATGTAAATTTAAACTGTAGCCACCAGAATTTGCTTTAAACATAAACTGTAAAAAAGAACTCCAGGGCCTATGGTACCAAACCAGGAGGTACAGCAGGATGACCTTGGATTCTTTTTCAGAGTCAACACGCACAGCTCCCACCTCAGTCTTACTTCTGTGTGGGGTGTGCTAACCTGGAATTGCCATTGGGAAGGTACCTCTTCCATTCTCATTTTTGCAGCACTGGGTTCCTTGAGAAGCCAGAGCCTGTTTTCCTAGTTGATAGGGACTTGACTGTCCCGCCAGCTTACATTTGGCAGGAAGATGCCTCTTCTGTTTGTGAAGCTGAGGAGCCCGCAATAAGGGAACAAGTGGTTTTCCTAACGGCCAGCAGAGGGAGCTGAGGAACAGGAGTTTTTCTTCTTGCTATTTCCAGTGGTTACAGATGCAGAAAAACAGATGATTTTTCTCTACTTGCTAAATTTGGAACAGATTAATCCAAAATCCAAATATCCCATAATTTTGCAAGTACATGTGCCTAGTATTTCAGTCCCACTTTGCCTTCCTGAGCCAGCCAAGTGGTCCTTGTTCCTGAGCGCTAGGAGGACAAATGTAACACAGGTCAGGCAATGTGGACGTCTGTATGGCCTCATGAGCCTCCACAGGGTGGAGACAAAAGGGGCAGAATCTAATTGGATTTTGGATTATGAGAATAAATGGCCAATACATTTCTCCTCAATTTTTTTTCGTTCTAATAAGTTAAAGAATGGCTTTCCTTAAGGTAATAGTGTTAACCTTTCTGAGAGATGCTTTATAGAATAGTCTGGTGACAAGCCTGTCTCTTTGATCCATAAAGGAATCAGCCAATTACCCAGCACAAATAGCATGGGGTTGATTTTGTTAGGTCAGCAAATGGATCAAATAGGTAATTTATAAATGAAAGGGAGAACTGGCCATAGAAAGGAAGGAAGAAGTAATTATTCTACCTAGGGGTGCAATTGGGAAGAAAAATAGAAATGCCTAAAAAAAGACACAAACTTGAATTCTAGAAGATAAGCATTAATGAACAGAATCCATTAAGTTCCTAACCAAATGGAATAATAACAATAATTTTATACTGATGGAAGAACTTCAGATTATTTCCTGGATATTAGTGGGAATGATGGCCAGATCCAAATGGAACGTAAGTATAATTTGAATCAGAGTCTCTATTCTTCAGAAGGCAAATGAAATAATGATTATGGAGTGAGTCAGGCTTAAAATAACTTTAGACATTTATTTATTTATTTACACACTTACTTAGGGAGTCCTCTGCAATGGGTCAGACAGACTTGGCTTGCTTAGCCTCTTCCACAGATAAAATGCCAGCTGAGGAGCTCTCAGAGTTGTGCTATATGAAGGATACACTTAGCTTTTGGCCTAAATGACCTCTAGCTTAAGTGGCTCTGAATACTGCTGGATCCCCATACCCTGTCCCCTCCAGGAAGATGTCTCCATAGCAGGTGACTGGCAGCTGCTTCTCAGAACGGCAGAGTCCTCAGTCAGCTGGCAGTTCCACAGCGCCAAAATATCTGCTCCCTGACATGAACTTGGTGGCTTTTTCTAGTTCTTGTATGGGTGGGAGTCAGCTGATCTACCCTTTGAGATGAAGGTAAAATTGCCTTCAATTCTTTAATAACTTGGCCTATGGAAAGTGAAAACCAAGATCCCTGCCACATTTCCCTAGTGTGAACTCGTATAGTTCTCAGAATCTCTTCCCTCCTTGGCCTTCTGTTTGCTCCTGGGTTGTCTGGGTCACTTCATGCCAGACTTGAAACTTGGCCTTTTAGTTTCCACCACAGCACAATCACTCAGGTGGCCTGCAACCCCTTCCCTCTCAGTGGACCCAAGTCTCTCTGGATTTCCCCAGGAGGCCCAGCTTGGAACTGGTGGTAGTGGCTCTGGGCGGAGTGGGTGTGAACTTTCCTCCCAGCTCCTGCTCAGAATATTTTTACCATGGGGAAGAGTGCCTTTCCTAAGATAAAGTTCAGTGCAAGCCATAAATTAATATTTTGCCAACCTCAAAACAATAATTAAACTCAATTATTAGTATCCTCGAAAGACCCATCTTATTACGTGTTCATGCTTGGTTGGAGAAAGGAAACAAGTTGAGAGTGCTCCTTAGTAGGAAAAACGTGCACTACACATGTATCCTAATTAAAGCAATAATACAGGAAAAAAGAAAAATCCAATCCGTTCGGATATGGGCATGTTAAAATAATAAACTGTCTCCTTACTTCCCTTCCCACCCCTCCTCCCCTGCTGCTCCCAGCAGAGCCACTTTCAGACATTTCTGCTTTGGTCCTTCCGCTGGTTACAATCAGAACTTCCCCGACTGAGAGGGAGGCCCAGGCCTGAGCAGCGGTGGGGCGTGGCCATGGAAGGCTCCTCCCAACCCTGTGGGCAGGAAGACAGGCTACAGCCACTCTCAAAACGCCAAAAAAGGCTGGGCACTTTCACGGCTGGCTGCCACCCCAAATCGAGAGGTTCTCAAGCCAGCAGCACCTTCAGCACCACCCGGGAACGGGGTAGAAATGCGTATCTCCCAGCGGCCCCCTGCTCCCTGATTGGACCAGAACCTGGGGTGGGGCCCTGCTGGTTTTAATAAGGTCTCCGGGTCTTTCTGATGTGTTCTCGAGTTTGAGAATAACTGTCTAAGACAAGCAAAAACAAAAACAGAATAAAAAATGAAACTGGGGGGAAAAATCCCTCGAATTTCTCTCGCCTGACCCTGCTCAGGCTAACGAAGTGCCTTGGGATTTTGTTTTGGGGGCTCTGGGAAACGTTCTCGCTGTAAAAAGAAGGGCGCCCACCTTGCCCTTGCGCTGGATAATTGCCCGCCTAGGTGGGAGGCAGGCTGCTGCTGCTGCCACCTGGTGGTGCTAGCATGTATGACACCCTAAGAGGAAAAAGCTGGAAGGTGGAAAGACTCCAGGTACCCAAGGATATTTCAGGGCTCACAAAGTTTTGTTATTTTGTAGTTAAAAAGTAGTTGAGTTTATACTAGCAGTCAAGCATCCCCATAATTTACTATCAGGAAGACTTTCTCATCCCAGACATACGGATGAAACTGCTGCACAGAACAGTTCTCTGGCTCAAGGTTGGGGCACAAAAGCCATTATTATTACCTGCGTGGGTGAGGGGAGGTTCCTGGAGAACAAACCTACTCCACGGGGTTGCTCGTTTTCATACCTGCCTTTTTTTAGTCCAGGGCCCTTCCAGCTCCCTGCTCTGTTGCAGCCTTCTCCAGGCCACGTTCTGAGCTGCTCCTTCTGCTAATGTTTCTCCCACAGTGTCACTGTACCCATTGACTGACTTCCAAAAACGCATGAAAGTTCCTGGCCTGGTGATCCTTTCCTGCACCCTGGTTCCTCCTGTCCTTCACCGCCATCTAGATGAGCTTTGGGGAGAGCAGAGAGGTAAGGAGCACGTTGGCTTTGCCAGCTTGAATCAGAAGGCCCCAGTAACTTGTCTGCTTCTTTCATTGACACTTGACGCTCATTGTCCCTGGTAATCTCCAAAAGAAGGGAATGTGAAACAGGAGGGGGAGAGCTGCTCAGCAAGCTCCCCTCTGGAACATCCAGGTAACCCTTTTGGGACATACTCTGATGCTATGGAAATGAATCCTGTTACATTCTGTGGCTCATACCCAAACCACAGGCAGACCCTTCAAAAGAGACAGGGACACTGCTTGATGGGGAAGGGCCTGTGGGGCTTCTGAGTTTGCTGTGGATTACTCCAGTCTTTCCATGGAGCATGTCTGGACTTCCATCTCTCTCAGAAGATAACTCAGAAGATGTGGAATGTGAGTTCTTTTGCCATCATAATTTTATGAAACTAAAGCTTCCATTGTCCAGCACAAACAGACTGAGAATGTCCATAGTTTTATTTGAACCCTAAACCACATGATGTTACCTTGAGGTAGCTCTTACACTGGTGAGAAACCACAGCAGGGTCTCTAGGGCCGTCTCTGACAGGCATCCTTATTCTACTTTATAGAGTTTCTGACCCAAACTTCCTTCAATCTGATGTGGTTTTACCACAGCCTATCTTTATCTTTACTCTCTGAAACTAGTTGAATAATTCATGCAGATTGTTTCGCTTTAAATGTCAGAATGTGACATTCTATGCATTTAAGAGTATTTCTGTGGGTCCCTTAATGCTTCTGTTATGGTTAAATACAGTCATGCAGGAATATGCTCTGAGAAATGTTAGGCAATTTCATGGTTGTGCAAACATCACAGAGCGTACTTACACAACCCTAGGGGTACACACCTGGGCTATGCGGTAGCTTGTCACTGTGCTACTGTACTGAATACTGTAGGCAATGGAAGCACAAACATAGAACAGGTACAGTAAAACTAAAATGCTATAATTTTATGAAACCATGTTAGATATGCAGTTTGTCAATGCAAACATCCTATGTGGTGCATGACTACACACGTTTAGCCTTGGGTCCCATGCTCCATAAGACAGACACCCCCATTTTTAAAGGCCAAGTTCTGGCAGAAGTGTTGTCATGTGGCCCAGGGTCAGGATGTTGAGGCTTTTACTGGCTCTAGAACTGACTCAATTTATTATTTTCATTTTGAGCTTTAGGCTCTTCCTGTGCAAAAGATGAGAGTTTAATCACAGCCTCTGACAGGTTTGTGGAGCAGTGGCTTATAAAGGGTGTCAGGTAAAAACTGCAGCACTGGGTCTATGTGAACTGTGAGCAAGTGCACCATCATCACCATTTAGAGTGACAGCGGGCACTTGACCTTTTGCATTCTAACTTTAGAAGCGGGTGCATATCCCCATGGATCTTCTTGTATAAACCTTATCTGCAAGACACTGGTGGGAAAGCTTTGGCTTCTTTAAAGTGGGAGGGACGACTAGGACACATTTGAAGATGTTCCAAGTGTGAAGATTTGTGTGATGCCCCTTCTGCTTATCCATATGTAAATTAACATATTTTATGGTACTATACATTTAGTCCCTCTTTTCAAAGCCATTAACTTAGTTTTCATAGAAAGAACTGGTTTTTTCTTTGCACTCACATTTCTTTGGTTTAAGCAATCTACTGCCTCATGTAGTTAGATGCATTCACTGGAAATGGAAGCACTGAATTTATCTGTTCACTGGGGGGGTGGAAGTGAGTGAATGCTACCAGCTGTGAGCATTCAGCAGACACTGGGAAGCTGTCAAGGAGTTTCATGAAGCACTAGAGATAGTTGGGAACTTAGTGAAGGGCAGATCTGTTAAAGGGGTCTCTTCTGTGCCAATGAAATGTGTTCCTTCAAGGTGGTCCTCTAGAGCAGTGACTGTCAACCAGTGTGCCATGGCACATTGGTGTGCTGTGAAAGGATCTTAGGTGTGCCACGAAAATTTTTAAAGATCATAAGTGGGTTTTTTTTACTGTTTTTTTAATCAACGAAATTGAAGTATGCTTCAGAAGTTTACCTGTCAGTTCAAGCGGGCTGTGAGATAAAAAAAGGTTGAAAAGCACAGCCCTACAGCCTGGCTATAGGGTCTAAGGACCAGCGGCATTGTGTCATCTAGGAGCATGTTAGAAGTGCTGAGCCTTAGGCCAGACCCTGAGCTTCCCGAATCAGAGTCTTCATTTTAACAAGATCCAGGTGATTGAAATGTATAGGATGTCTGCAAACTCACTTGTCTCCGGGGCCTAGGGCATCTGTTCTTCCCACTCTACACATTCTCCCTTGGCAGCCTTGCCCACTTTGGAATCTGGTACAAAATAGATATGTCATAAATATGTAATAGTCTTTCTCTGAAAAAAATAGGAATGGTTTTATTGGAAACTGCCTCCAGAGGTAGTTTTTGAGCCATCTGAGAAAATTGGTTTCCTAACCAATTTGAACTCTTTTGTATGAGTTTCCTCCTGCTGCTGTAACAAATTAGCACAAACTTAGTGGCTTAAAGCAGCAAAGATTTACTTTTTGATAACTTAGAAAGTCAAAAGTCCAAAAATTGATCTCACTGGGCTGAAGTGAAGGTGTTGGGAGGTCTGGTTCCTTCTGGAGAATCTGAGGGGAGAATCATTTCTTTACCTTTTCCAGCTTCTAGAGGCTTCCTGCATTCCTTGCCTGTGGCCCCTTTCTTGCCAACCTCTGAACTTTACTCTGTACTCACATTTCCTAATCCTATAGTCAAATCTCCTGCCTTCCTGTTATAAAGACTTTATCATGACAATTAGAGCCCACCTGGATAAGATAGGGTTGTCCCCATCTCAAGATCCTTCACTGAATCTAATCTTTGAAGCACCTTTACCATGTTGTGAAATGATAAGAAATCTATGTAACATATGATATA
This sequence comes from Perodicticus potto, assembly GCA_963574655.1. Classification (NCBI taxonomy): domain Eukaryota; kingdom Metazoa; phylum Chordata; class Mammalia; order Primates; family Lorisidae; genus Perodicticus; species Perodicticus potto. The sequence continues at coordinate 19,356 of CAUYRH010014154.1, forward strand.
TATTGGTCTCTGCCTATAGTTTTGGAAACAGAGCTCCTAAACCCTTGTAATTTCCTAGGTGATAAAGGGTGCTGGTGCCTCTTTTGTTCTAATATTTGATCTTTGACCCTGGTTCCTGACACAGAGCTTCTTAATATCTGGGCATTTCCTAGGAGATAGGAGAGGTTTTTTGGAAGGGGTATTTCTTTTCTAAGGAGGCAACTCTTGGTGGGCTCCTAGATAACTGCAGGATGAGGGCTGGTCACCAGAAAGACCAAGCCACGAGTAGAGACATGGAACTTCCAGCCCTCTAAGAAGGAGAGAGGGGCTAGAGATTAAGTTAAAAATTGGTCAGTAATTGATCATGCTTACATGATGAAGCATCCAAAAAAAAAAAAACAAACCTATAAAGTATGGTGTTTGGAGAGCTTCTGTGTGGGAAAACACATCTATCTAGCAGAAGGATGGTGCACCCCAACACCAAAGGGAAGGAGGATCCTGCACTTAAGACCCTTCCAGACCTTATACTCTGTACCACTTCATTCCCTTGATTTTATAATGAACCAGCAAACCTAAGAAAGTGTTTCCCTGAGTTCTGAAGACTATTCTAGCAAATTATCAAACCCAGGAGGGGGTTCTGGGTCCTCTGGTTTACAGACTGTCAATCAGAAGTGCAGGTGACAACCTGGGACTTTCAATGGATGTCTGAAGTGGGAGCAAGCTTGTGAGCCTGAGCTCGTCACGTGTGGGACCTGATGCTGACTCCAGGTAGAGAGTGTCAGAACTGACTGGAGTTGAAGGACACTCCGCTGGGGTCAGAAAATTGGTCATTGTGGCAAAAATGAACATACAAACAAATGAAAACCAACCCCACAAAGTTTGGAAACCACAAGTGAAATGTTGAATATTTAGAAAAAAAAAGGTTTTGTAAAAAGATATGTAGAAGAATACATTCTCAAGTTCTAGGTTCTAGGACATGGATGTCTTCAGGGGCCATCATTCGAGCTACACAAACTTCTTGTCAGATGCTATCTTAAGGTAATTTAATAATAGTTAACAAGTGCTTTCTGTGAGCCAGGTACTTCCCATATGTATACATGAAACCTAATTCTCACAAGAATCACCCCCCACCCCCCGCAGTTATTATCATCCTGCTCTTGTAAATGAGAAGTCTGGGTTGAGAAATCACTGTAATGACAGAGCAGAGATTAGCACCCACGTCCCCAAGGGGCCAGGCCTTCTGACCTTGCCCTGCTCCCTGGCTTCTGTCACCATCGTAACCACCTGCTTTATTCCCAAACTCAGCACGAGTGACATGTATGGTTAGGATTGTCTAGTGACCTGTCATGTCCACGGATCTAAAGCCCATACTTATTTTGAGAAGGGATATTTAAATGTTATGCAAAGACCAAGTGGATGGGATTGGTGCAAAACTTCCTGTGCACTATCAGCTGACTGATCAGGGCTCTTTTCTAGAAATCACACACCCAAGCAGGAAGGCCCCCATCTTTAAAATCACAGGCATCAGACAGAAATGCTATCCTTTGGCAGGGGGTAGTGGGTTGAGCCATGATGCTCTAATGACCTTCCATGACAAACCATGGCTCAAGAGTTGAATGGAGCTGACGAGTGAAGCTGAGGAATAGCTGAGATCACAGACAAGGAAACATTTCCAACAGTCTTTAAAAACAATGGCTCTTACACTTGTTCTAGAAACTTTGCTTCATGGAAAGACCAAATTCCTCTTGATTACCATGGTCACTTTGTTATGGGTCTCATCTGAAAGAGCATGAGGGCCACAGTCTGCTTTTAGCCTTGTGCCCACCTCCCAGCCCCAAAGTCCTATAGCAAGGCCAAAAAAATCTATGTGGTGTTAAAACAATCTAGGTGATTTTCAGATACACTCCTTTCACCCCGGATGTTTTGGGACATTTGAAGGCAAACCCAATATACTCCTCTGCTTGACAAATATTATCTTTCAAAACAGAAATAAATTCCTATAGAAATCCAGCTGTGCCCACAAAAGTGACTCAAAGCAGAAACACACACTTAAGGCCCCCAGACTCCAAAACCTGACTGTTGTTTAACTTCCTCAGTGCTTTTTTCCCCTGCCCTTTGTGTCTGGAACCACATGTGAAACTACCTGGGGACAACTTTATCTAACACCAACTCGAGATTAACACTGGAAATGGTTATGTTTCAAATTTAATTGAACTGGCAACTTCAGATTTCATAAATATTTTGTGTGTATTTGTAACAGATAAAGAGTGAGGATTTCTTTTATGAAATTGGCCCCAATTTATTTTCTCTCTTGACTACCAGAGCTAACAATCATAAATTAATGCCATGTTTTACTTTGAATTTTATACTTTATTTCAACGATCATTTTGTATATTTTCTGACTATTAAGGTTTGCAACAGTGTATTTTCTGACCATTATGATTTGGGACAACTCATAGACAAAATATAGATTTCTAACCTGCCCTATCACAAATTATCCCTTCATTCCATGCCTCTTTTCTGTAAAATGAGTTGACTACTTTCTGCCCCATTTTTCTACAAGTTTGTAATGAGAGTCATTGAGAAGGAAATGGATTTGAAATGATTATGAAAGTCAAAGCGTTCTCTTTGCCAACGTGTGGATTTCGTTGGCAGTGAAGTTACACCCTCCCACCAGCTCCTCCCTCCCCCCCCCCGAATGTCTGGGTGTTCTGTGTGTAATTACTCAAGGTGAACCATGACTTTCATATCAGCGGCGAGATCAGCTGGCTTTGCCACTTCCTGTTCTGGCCGCGCCCTGCTGAGCATCTCGTGATCTCAGGAGAGTAGAAGTTGGCTGGCAGAACAGTCCAGGTTTGACTTAAAAATACAATTCTCCCACTGATGTGTTGGGTTTCCTCTCAGGGAAACCCTCAGGTAGACAGGAGATTACAAGTTTGCCTTTCTGCAACTTGGACCCTTTTCTCTTCTCTGTCTATCAGGATTGTAAGTCTCCCCTCTTCCTGACTACCCCTCCCCATGACGCCACTTCCTTCTCCCTGGTGTATCCAAGCTGATCCAATTGGGTGTGTCATTGTTTGCACATGTGGTGGGTCACTGGGCAGGCAAGTGGCCAAGCATGTGGACACCCGTGGTGTGTGGTCCAGAAGTAATCACCACCCTGAGCATCTCAGCACTGACTGCAGTGCTTTGGGGACCCTGTCCTTCCTCACTCCTCCACCTGCCCACCCCCGCTGGCCCAGGTTGGCTCAGCACCTGAACGGGCCTTTGAAACAAGGCCAAGCAGGTGCTTTCGGTTCCCTGAGTTGGAGCAGAGATAGTCCCGTTTAACTTGTTAGCTCTCTGGTTTTCTTTCTCAGTAAGTCACATGAAACAGAGCTGTAAAGGCCCTTCAGAACTCATAATTTCACTAATGGAAAGTGAGAAGGAAATGGATTTAAATTATTGTCTTCTCGGATACTTATTAAGAACTTGGTATATGCCAGGCATGATATTGAGTGCTTTTTATTTATTACCTCATTTTATCTTGTCAGCTCTGTGAAAGAGATACAATAGTTAACCTTCATTTTGCAGGTGAGAAAGGAAAGCTTGGAGAGGTCAATCCACATGCCATGGTGATGCAGGCAGGAAGCTCAGAAGGGAGGATTTGGACAGGGAGTCTGGCTTTAGGGGCCCAGCATCGGCTCATGAACTCCCCAATCTTTTCACATCACATGTGGGCATGTGAGCACTCAGGGGCAGCTTTGTAAAGTACTGCGCAAAGTAGGACTCAGGCAAACATGAGCTGTGTTACTTGGTGCAGACACTCTCAGGCAGGAGGTCAACAGGCACACAGGTTCCCCACTCCCTAAACTTCTGACCTGGGATTCAGCTGGAGACACGTGGGCCTGTGCCCCAGCAGAGGGACACTGTCACCTCCACACTCTCTTTTCCATGACTCTAGGCCCACTGGGAGGCAGTGGGGATTCTGTTGTTGGATTGTCAGAGAATTAAGCACACCACAAAGGAGGTTATTTGTATTCTTAATAGTCTGGGGCTGATATTCAGGAGAACACGCTCAAGAAAGAGAAACCCAATGTTCAGCCATAGGGAGCTGTGAAGTCAGCCTCCTAGTTGTGGGCCATGTTAGACTCATGTGGGCCTGAGCTCAGCTCTCTCATGCCACAAACCACTTAGCTGGCAAGTGATGTAGCTCTGAGCCAAACATACTCTCTGCTGGGCCTCCGAGTCCTTGGTAGCTGTTTCATCACTGCGTTGGGTCCTGCAGCCTCTGGTCTGTTCTTGGTGTAAGACAATGGCCGCTGCATGCAAAAGCTTCTTGGGTTTCTTTATTCCAAATGCTTTTCTCAGAAGTGGTGCCTCCTGTGGAGCCCCACACTTTAGCTAAGATGATGGGGACCTTGAGTCTCCTCCCCTTGGTCCCAGCTTGCACAAACAATGGCACCAGTGACTTCCATGGCAGAGTGCTGATGTGAAAAGAATGCTGCTCAACTAGGCATGTAAAAGGGGGTCCATGATTTCCCCCTGTCCAAGGGTGATAGCTGGTCAGGGGGAACAGGGAGCAGGGTGACCACAATGTCTGTGGGCCAAAAAGACCCCAAGAGGGCAGATTACTGGCCTAAGAAGAGTTGGTGGCCTGGTGGCCACGTTGTCAGCTGTGGACCAAAAATACCCTTAGTAAGGTCCTAGAGAACCCCTGACAGAGGTTTTACCCATAGAGGGGGACCTGGGGCCAGGGGGCTGCTGGGTTCAGTCCTTTGGCTTCTCCTCATGGCATGGAGTGCTGAGGGCATAATGGGACCAAAGATGTGCCCTGGGGTAGAGCAGCTACTGCACAGATCCAGCCTGGGCCTTTCTGGGGGAAAGAGAACGGGGCTCCCTAAGGTGCATGCTGCAAGAATCTCCAGATGGAGTCTCTGCAGTTGAGTAAGCCACACAACAAGCAGTAGCAGGTTGGTACAGGGCCCTTTACTACACAATGCAGTGTCTGGTCTGGTTGATCAGGAGGGAGAATACAAATCTTTCCTAGTCTTGAACTGGACTCATAGTGACTAATTCTACATACCTGTGTGGGGTACATAACTTCTTAGAGACCCCACATGCAAAGTTGAACACCCCTGCCAAGACCACAGGCACCTGGACACAGCCACTATGTCCCCATGAACTGTGAGATCCCAGGCAGGATGGGTACAACCCCCAGGGTCTTTAACCAGACAAGAGTTAGGAAAGAAAGGGTAGAGGGAACCCAGAAAGGGAAAAGTAGCTGTACAAATCTGCCGTGGGAGACCATCATCTAAAGCTAGATGGCTAATAACATTTTTGTCAGATGAGAAACAGAGCAGTTTTTAATTCTTAAATTATGTATAAAAAATATACAGCAAGCCTGAAAGAGAAAGCTCCCAACCCAGCAGAATCCTGGCAGCACCAGGGCAAATGCACATGAGGCTGTCTGTATTGGCACTTGACATAGTTGGTCTATACAGGGCAGTGGGCTCATGCTCAAGGCCAAGAGGAAACATCTGAGCTTATGAGAGCCTGTGAGAAGCCACCTGGGTGGCTACTGGTTAATAGCAAAATAGGCTCAGCAGAGCCAGGGTGAGTGGGCATCAGAGGGAGGGCATTCTGGTGGACTCACCCACACAGGGCTCCTTGGGCAGCCTGCCAAGGCCTGCAGACCTATTTGAGACCAGCTGCAAGCAGAAAACCAGTTGGTTACCTAAGACCTGGAGGGGCCTTTGAAGATGACAGGAAGGGGCTATATTTATTGGGAATCCCTTTGTGACTGTCATAGTTGGGATAGAGTAAGAGAGGACAGACAAAAACCTAGGGCAGTCCTCGGAAGGAGGGTGACCATCCGGAACATGGCCGGGGGGAAGAAAGGGAAAAGGGCTCCCTTCTTGCCCTAGGGTTCCATCCAAGGATTAGTAACCAGTCCACCATGTTCAGGGGCCTTGGAAGAGAAAGAAGAGGGCACTGACTCTTGGCATCTCAACCAGCGACGTCCATCTATAGGGGTTGGTGTGAGCTGAGTGCTTGGGAAATGCTGAGATGCAGGGGCTTCCTGGGGGACTCTCATGCTGCAGGGAGGCTCCTGGAGCCCTGAGTGTAGAAGGATGAGGGAAATAGAGAAGTTACTCTCTACCGCCTGGCTCCCCTGGCCTGGTTGGCCAGGTCATCCTCTCTCTTCCTAATCCAGATCTGACAGCTCAGAGCCTGACTGATGACCCAGTGTGGCTGGAGAGCAGAACCATGCTGCTGAGGGCTCTCAGATGAGTGACCACAGGTGTTCTCTGGGTGCCTGGAAGGATGGCCCCCCTTCCTCCAATGGGAAAGCTTGAGTCCCTTCTGGTCTGCACCCTCAAAGTCTCTAGGTATTAGGGAGGTGTCTCTCCCCTGATCCCCCTAAACACCTGCCCTCTCAGCTTAGACCTCCTGCCATCAGAGTGTACAATGTTTATTTGCCCTGAGCAATAGGACAACAATAAAAAAGAAGAACAATGGGCCACCACTTTTCCTGGGGCAAGCCCCCAAGGGCACAATCTCTACAGGGTGCTGAGAGAACGCTCCCCCCACACCAGACACCTGTTGACTCAGGCTGTTACCAACTGTATTTACCAGTCCTCCTCCTGAGCCACTTTGGGTGACCTAAAATCTTTAAGGTCAAGGAAAGAAGTCTTTTCACATCATCTGGATTCTAGACCATGCATGCCATGGCCCTCAGCTCTAAGCACCTTGCTCATATCCACCTGCCTACACATCTCCTTTGGTTGTTTCCTGGGCATTTTAGCTTAATAAGGGTGGATCTCTACCCTCTTCCAGCCTGCCCTCCCCATCTTTCCCTTCTCAGCAGGTGGTTACCTCCACTGTTCTATTTCTCAGGCCATCGTGTCAGCTTTTCCTTTTGTTCCTCTCTTTTCTCACATCCCTCATCTAGTCCATCAGTAAAGCTGACAGGATAGATCCAGGACATATTTAGAGTCTCAGCACCTCTTAATGCCTCCCTGGCTACCAACAGAGCCTCTGTTGGCTCATATGGTGTTAGTTGTGTAAAATTTAGAAAAACATGACCCCCCTGACCTACCCATTGGTAAGCAGAGCCTCTGTGCAGAGAATGGCGCCTCTTCCTTGGAGGAATGCAGCCTCACACTTAGGCCCTGGGCAGAGTGCATGGAGGCCGCTGTCCTGTGCTGTGTCCACTGTACGAGCACGTGCACAGCGCTGGCCGGTCCCCACTGCAGACACAGCATTCTCACTCCCTTGGACCATGGCCAGCTGCTTCCCTGCCTCTGTCCTTCTGTCCTTTCCCTGCCCACCCCTCAGTGTATTCTCAACATGGAAGCCACAGTGATATTTCTAAAGTATAAATCAAATCAAGTCACTCCTCTGCTATAAACCTCACTCCAAGTGAGTCTTCCACGAGGCAGGGCCAGGAGCCAGTGCAGCCATACTTGCACTGATGTTTTCCTTCTGACAGATTTAAGAAGAAAAAAATAATACTTTGTACCATATCTCATTGAAAAGTGGGGAGAAAAATGGTAGCCATAAGTCAAGCAGACAGTTTCACTTGCTTCTGTCTCTCAGGGGGCTCCTGCAGGGGTCTGAATGTGGCCCCCCATTGTGGGTAAACTCAGTCAGCAACTCTGCTTGAGCTAATGGTAAGTGCACAGGGCTGATGGCTGCATCTTGTGATGCTGAATGACAGATTCCCCAGCATGTAGGTCCAGAAATGTGGCATTTGGAGACACCAAAAGTAAGGTCTTTTTCATTTGCATTTTAATAGCCTATATCTTTTGTCTTAATTAAAGAAAAAAAATGAGATGGAGACTCACTGTGTGTCCTTGGTAGAGAGTGCCATGGGATCCTAGCTCACAGCAACCTTATACTCTTGGGCTCAAGCAATCCTCTTGCCTCAGCCTTCGGAGTAGCAGGGACTACAGGCACCCGCCACAACACACAACTAGTTTTTCTATTTTTAGTAGAGATGGACTTTCACTCTTGCTGAGGCTGGTCTTGAACTCCTAAGTTCAAGCTACCCACCTGCTTCAGCCTCTCAGAGTGCTAGGAGTACAGGCATGAGCCACTGCTCCTGGTTAATGATCTGTGTCTTTTAAAATGCAAGATTTAGAAGGCACAAATTTGAGGTTTTATTCCTTTGCCCTTGGATATACGAGAAAAACAGAAAGAACAAAATATTGGCTGAGAAAGAGATTTCTGTCCTCTGCCTGGATGAGTTTGGGGCACCAGACCACATAGCCTTGCTCCTCCCACCTCTGAGCAGTGAGTTGAAGGTGTCTGTCTCCCTCCTGATCTGACCTCTGCCAAGGTCCCTGCCACTGGGCCTGGTTTCTGATCACAGTTTGATAATCTGTTAACCTTCCCTTTTCTCACTGTCCCATAGCCAAAAAAGCTTATATCTGGAAGTCTGAAGGCCAAGACTGGCATTGTTGTTGCTATACCTAGATGTTTGCTCTGTGGATCATGGGGTTAGGAAGAAAAGCATTTATTTAAACAGGAAATGTGTTACCAAAGGATTATAGACAGAAGTTCAGCGTTTTCAAATGGGATCACTCAGAGCAAATCAGGAGGAAATGTCTCCCACATAACACTTCCTTACAGCCATTGTTATAGATTACATTATATTAGGATAAACCACACGATGCTGACAGTATTTGAAAGCTTTTCACCTGCAAAAACAATTTGATATGGCTCAATATAATAGGCCCACTCTGCTTCCTGCTGCTCATTCATTCAACAAATATCCGACAATTGTTCACCTATTAGGTACGAGGAGCTGAAACACAGCCCACAGCAGGACAGACAAAAATTGCTGCTTAAAATTCAGAAAACTCAATTCCTCTTACTCTCCATGAATGTCTCTGATGCTTATCAGTGAGGCAGCTTGAGTATCACCTCTCTGTCCTCTGGCCCCTTCCCAGGTATCATTTTAAGTCCCTGCAGGATACAATAGCATTGGTGATAAGGATGATGGTGGTGACAACCACAACCTGTAGTGTGCAGCAGGTGAGAGAGGGAGGAATCTGGTGAAAGTGACTCTCTCCAGAAGATCTAATCATTCCCAGGGAGATAAGACTGCTTTTTCACACATAGCATCACTTGAAAGTTCTAGAGAACCAAGTAGGGGGTAGGGGAAGATGGCATTTCAGAAGCACATAGGAAAAAGGCTGCTGGAAATTTGAGATGATCTTGAGCACAGTACACACCAGCTTTCCCTAAGGAGGGATTCAAAAGAAATAAAACAAAAATAGTTGAACTGAAGTCAAAGTTGGAAACTTCAGTTTTAGCTAGATGTGGTCTTGAGGAAATGCAGGTTCACTGTGGTTACATCTTTGGGTGTTTCGCAAAGCAGGACTTAATGCTTTGGAAAACCAAACCAGCCAATAAGCCCATGAAGAGATGCTCAACATCATTAGCCATCCGGGAAATGCAAATCAAAACCACAATGAGATAACAGTTCATACCCACGAGGGTGGTTAAGTACTGAGAAGGATGTGGAAAAAATGGAACCCTCTTGTATGTAAAAATGATGCATCTACTTCAGAAAACATTTCAGTAGTTCCTCAAAGTTTAAACCTGGAAATCCCACTGCGAGGTCCATACCCCAGAGAAATGAAAGCGTATGTTCACATAAAGACTTGTGCATGAATGTTCACAGTACCGTTATAGCCAAGAGGTAGAAACCATCCAAATGTTCATCAGGTAATGAAGAGGTAAACACAATGTGGAATATCCATACAACGGAATATTAGTTGGCCATGAAAAGAAATAAAATTCTGATATATGCTATAATATGCATGAGCATTATGCTGAGTGAAGAAGTCAGGCACAAGAGAGTGTGCGTGGCAGTAGATGATTCCATTGTATGAAATGTCCAAAACAGATAAACCTATAGAGACATAAAGTACATAAATGGTTGTCTAGGGGTGGGGTAAATGGGGAGGATCTGCTAATTGATGGTTGTTCAACTCTGTAAATATACTAAATCATTGAATTGTACACTTTAAATGGATAAGTTGTATAGCACATGAGTTATTTATCAATAAAGAGACAAAGGACTCACATGCTCTCTAAGCACAGAGAACAGTAGCAGAGATGATGAAATAAAAGACAAGGGCGGACAGAGTAGAGAGCTAGCATGCAGATAATTGGAGTTTCTGGAGAAGATCAGTAGGATAAAAATTACAAAGATACAAGAAAACATTCTTCGCTTGGCTCCTTGCAATATCACTTAGACACACTGTCACTAGACATGTCCGACCCCTACAAATGGTCAATAAGCACATTAAAAAAGAACTTTAGTTTCACTATTGAATAAATTTTTTTTTGCTTATCGAATTAGAAATGATTTTCTAAAAAGAATGACAGTGTCAACTATTCGTGAGGCTCCGAGGGAAGCAGGCCTCACATATTTTGCTGACATTAAACAAAACCTTGTGGAACCTTTCAGGGGGCAAGTCCAGGGGGCATATCAAGTTTTAACATATTTGTATACACTTTCTCAGCATTTATACCTCTGAGAATTCCTCCTGAGGGGGGAAAATGAATGGATTTATCCACATAGTTGGCTATGAGAATATTATGAAAATTTATACACATCTCAAATTCTCAATGACAAAGGGATTTGTTGAACAAATGTTTCTCTCATCATGTATATGTAATTAAAAACTAAGAAGCCACTAATGAGGTTTTGGAAAATGCTCAAGGACAGATAATTATCCCTTTTTTTTTTTTTTTGGTCAAGGGAAGATACATATATACATACATTACATATATAGATACAATGAGAGAGAAATAGGCAATCAAGAATAGGAAAAAAATTTCATGACACATTAAATGGTAACAGGGATTTTCTTTTCTTTCTTTCTTTCTTTTTTTTTTTTTGAGACAGAGTCTCCCTATGTCGCCCTTGGTAGAGTGCCATGGCATCAAGCTCACAGCAACCTCAAACTCTTGGGCTTAAGTGATTCTCTTGCCTCAGCCTCCCAAAGCTGGCTTTACAGGTGCTCGCCACAATGCCTGACTATTTTTTGTTGCAGTTGTCATTGTTGTTTAGTTGGCCCGGGTTGGGTTTGAACCCTCCAGCCTTGGTGTATGTGGCTGGCACCGTAACCACTGTGCTATGAGTGCTGAGCTGGGATTTTATTTTCTTTATGCTTATTTAAAACTTCTGAAAGATCAGAAAGGGCTTCTGTAATGGTAAAATTAACAATGAAGAAATGTTTGAGAAGCTCTCCAATGACTTTCACCTCTAGGTAGGATCCAACCTCTTGGCAGGTGTCAGGCCTTGGTCCCAGTAGCCCCTGCAACCTCTAGCCCTATACCATATCCAAACGGGGTCTGCATTGTGTTTTAACAGCTATCTGCTGTTTCATTTGCCTTGAACGACCCCCTTGCACTCCCCCACCTTACTTCCTGACTACTCTCCCATGATCACTTTTCCTGGGAAGCCGTTCCAGTCCACTTAGCAGAGCTAACCATTTCCTGCTCCCACCTCCTCCGTGAGTGCACTATTTCTGTACCTTGCACGGCATTACCGTTCTGTTTACACTTCTCTCTAATGAGTCATCAGAGGATTAGGCCAGGTTCTTACTCATTCTTGTTTACTCAGCATGCAGCAAAATCCTGCACAAATGTTTATAGAGCAAATGCACGAAATGAGTGAATGAGTCTGTCTGAACTCTGGGCTCTTTTACTTGCAGAACATCTGCACACAAGTGCCCCACACTGCACTGCTCCCCCTTGGGGAACCTTGACTGCCCATTCCTCAATATCCATCCTTGATCTTCTGCACAACCCCATCTCTGTGATTGGAAACTGTACCCCTCTGGTGACTAGAGCTGGGATCCTGGGTGCCTCCTTTTTCTCCCACCACCGTTCCCCGGGGGCTATCAGTTCTACCATATACATGGTTCTTGTGTTTCTTTCCATTCCCACTGATGATGACGTCTCTCTCTTACTCTCCCTCTCACTTCACTATCTGCCTCCTCAACCCTACCCTGCTAAAAAGGTCCTTGATGATCTCTGCTCCCCCAGGGTAAAATTGGAACTCTTCATCAATGCTCACTGGGCCCTGTATGACCCATCCAGGCCCTGCCTGCCTCTCCAGCTTCATCTCTTCCCTACCTCACCCCTTTCATCCACCTCAGGAGTGACCTAAGGAATTCTTGATTGCCTCCCTGCCTCTTGTATGCTGTTTGATTTGTCTGGACCCCATTTTCCAGCCCTCTGGTCTCCCTGACTCATCCATTAAGCCTTAATTTAAAAGATTTAAATTTAAGACATGAAACAATAAAAATTCTAGAAGAGAGTGTAGTAAAAACACCTGAGAATATTAGCCTGGGGAAAGATTTTATGAGGAAGAGTCCCCGCCTGGCAATTGTAGCAACACCAAAAATAAATAACTGGGATTTAAGCAAGCTAAAAAGCTTCACAGCTAAGGGTACTAAAATCAAAGTAAACAGACAGTCTTCAGATTGGGAGAAGATTTTTGCATGTTATGAATCTGACAAAGGCCTGATAACTAGATCCACAGAAAACTCAAATTCATCAACAAGAAAAGAGCAAATGACCCCATTACTAAGTGGGCAGGAGACTTGAAGAGAAACTTCTCTGAAGATGACAGATGAATGGCCAAAAAACACATGAATAAACGCTCATCATCTTTAATCATCAGAGAAATGCAAACCAAAACCCTTCTGAGATATATCACCTAATTCCAGTGAGATTAGCCTAATCACAAAGTTCTAAAGCTGCAGATGCTGGCGTGGATATGGAGAGAAGGGAACACTTCTACACTGCTGGTGGGACTGCAAACTAATACAACCTTTATGGAAAGAAATATAGAAAATTCTCAAAGAACTAAAAGTTGACCTTCCATTTGATCCTGCAATCCCTGCAATTACTAGGTAGCTACCCAGAAGAACAAAAATCATTTTACCACAAAGACATTTGCACTAGAAAGCTTAATGTAGCTCAATTCATAATTGCCTAGTTGTAGAAGCAACCCGAATGCCCATCAACCCATGAATGGATTAATAAATGTGGCGTATGTACATCATGGAGTACTACTCAGCCATAAGAAAAGATGGAGACTTTACGTCTTTCATGTTTACCTGGATGGAGTTGAAACACATTTTTCTTAGTAAGGTATCTCAAGAGTGGAAAAAAAAACCCCATCCAATGTACTCAATACTAATATGAAACAACATATAAACAATCACATGCCCATACTAATGATAAAATGCATGTCCCCTGGACGAAGGGCTCTTCTACAACTTGCACCTTACCTTGGAAGTGAGAATAATGTAACCTTAAAATTTGTACCCTCATATTAATTTGAAATTTAAAAAAACCACAACAAAAATAAATAAATAAGAAAAAAATAAACAAATTTGGACATGAAAAAAATACAAAAATAAAAGCCACTTCTTCCTGGAAGACTTTCCTCACTCCCCAAGTCTCAATTAGACCCCTCCCCTATGCTGAACTCCCTACACTTGTTCAGCATAGCTCTTTTCACATTGTATTTAATTGTTCATTTCATTGTTCTTCTCCCTCAAAAGACTGTAAGCTGCACAGAATGGTGGTGGAGAGGGATGGGGAGCAAATACTACATCTGCTTGTTCATGAGCATTCCTCCAGGATCCAGCAAAAATTTAGTCTTTAATAAATGATTAGCATTCAATAAGCAAATAGATGAATAAATGTTTGCTTTTTCAGCTGCTAATTCAAACTTTGGGATGAGACATGACATCTCATTTTTCATCTTCTGAAGACCAGGGAGTGGCAGTATCACAGAAGACAGCCTTCTACCCACCCCAGGCAGCTGACTGACCCAGAGAAGGCTCCGTGCTGTGGAGGGAGGGCCTCCGGGTGGGGCCTTTCTGTGTGTGCACAGCCAACTTCCCCCATGGGTCATGAGATTTTCCAAGACTCACAGGAACCTACCCTAAAGAGCATAGGAAGTTCCCTATGTGTTTCTAAATGCCAACTTCAAAATGTTTCCAGGGTTTTTGAGTTCAAGTTCCCAGGATTGAAATTTTGGATGTCAAGTTCCCTGTGGAGATGCTGGTGGGCTGCGGCTCGAGATGGCTAACCCTGTGGTCAAGATAGAAAAGAGTGTAGTGGTGTTTGGGTTGGGGAGGAAGTAGTGCAGAGTGGGCTCCAAAGTTTTCAACTCGCCAAGTCAAGTTCAGAGGCATTGAGCACCCCGGGGAGGATAGAGACTAGCTGGTAGATGGGGCTGGTGTGATGGATTGGAGCCTCAATCAGCGACACTCCAGTCTTTCTTCCTTCCCCATTCCCCTTGGGGTGGTTCTAATGTCTGTCTTGCTGACTTTGGATGTGGCCATGTGACCTGAACTGGCCAATCGAATGTGAGAAGGGCCTTTAACTACACTCCTGTGGTTCTTCCCTCTTATGTTCTTTTCATTCCCAATGAGAAGAATATGCCCCAGGCGGCCACTGTTCCTTCAGCCTGGTCCCCTGAAGAGTTTGAGACACATTTAGTTTGAGATGGCTATTATAGATCTAAACAGAGATGTGTATGATTTGGAGTTGAGGGGGTGGTCTACACTGGAAAAATACATTGGCATCATCTGCAGATATGTGACATTTAAAGCCTTAAGATAGATGAGCTCACCAAAGTATCACAGATGGAAAAGAAGTCCACTGTTTTAGTCTCGGTTTCTGCCAACATTTAGAGGTCAGACAGACAAGAAAGAATCAGCAAGAAAATAGACACGTAGCAGCCAGGAAGGTAGGCAGACAACCAGCCATAGGCCCTAGGAGCCACTTGGAGACAGGGCTCAGAGCCAAAAGAGCCATCAAAGGTGTCCGACACTGCTGATGTGTCAGCAAGATGATGATGGAGAACCAACATATGGATTCAGCAACAGGAAAGTTGTTGGTATCCTTGATGTGAATATATTCTGTGCAGTTATGGGACAAAAACATCAACAGAGGGGAATCGAGAGAGAATAAGATGAGAGACTATTGCAAGTGAAGACAATTCTTACCAAAGCTTTGCTCAGACATGAAGGAGAGAAATGGGGCTATAGTCCAAGGTGGAAGTGACAGTAAGACAGACTTTTTCAAGTGTGGGATAAAATACGTGTATATTAGGTTTGAATGGAGGTGAGAAAGAGCCAAAACAGAGAAGGAGATGAGCCTGCAGCAGAGATGGGGGTGGGGATGACAGTGGTTCATCCACTGTGCCAGGAAGGTTGAAGGTTTGAGGTTATAGACAAGTGAGTGGGCAAATAGAGTAGGGGGAGCTTGGGAACACTCTCTTCCGGTTGCATCAGTTTTCTCAATGAAACAGGAAGCCAAGTCATCTACTGAGAGTTAGCAGGTGGGAAGTGAAGAAGAAAGTGTGACAGAGTCATCCAGGAGAGCTGAAGAATGAACCAATGACCAAGGGTGTGCAGCTTGCATGCTGGCTAGCAGTGACTGTTCTGAGCACTTTGTGTTTGCTATCTATGAAAGCCTCGAGACAACCATATGAAGTGGCCTTATTATTTACCCCCTTTACATAGGAGAAAAATTAAACCATAAAGTAGACAAGAAACTTGTCCAAAGTCACACAGTAAAATGGTAGAGCCAGGATGTGAATGCAGGCAATCTGGCTTCAGGGCACAAACGCTTAATCACTAGGTTAGGCTGACCTAGTTAAACCTATGAAAGGCTGTCATGGAACTGAAGTAGAATAAGGGTAGAATTAATGCTGCAGTGAAGCCACTGTGTCAAGCTCTGCACTAGATTCCTTCTCAAAGACTCTGTGAGTCATGGTTATCATCGACCCTATTTTACCAATGAGGACATAGAAGTCTGGGAAGAATCAGTTGCTTGCTAAAAGTTGCAAAGCTAGGAAATGGAAGAACTGAGTTTTGAAGCCGCGTTGGTCTGATTCTAAAGCTCACACTGGGTACACAATGCCGAAGAACACTTATGACATGTGGGTGGGTCTGCCCAGCTAAAGCTGATTTATTAGCTCAAGACATCAAAACCCTGCCTGCATCAGGCTGCGTTCACATGCAACCTTTATCCTGAGCAAGTAGAGAAATTGCTGTGAGGTCCTTCCAGCAGGAAGAATTTCAAGGAAGGCAACTGGGGGCAATGCTGGTGGTTCCTCCAACATCTGCATCTGTGCACGCTTGATCTGTTAGGTGAGGAGGAGGAGAGCTTAGAGTTGGTGTCCATGGTGGGAGGCTTAGCGTTTTCTTTCTTTCTTTTTTAATTAGTTACAGCCTTTCATAACAAAAGTACTCATTCTAGTTTTATAAGCATTTCCAAAAATCATTTTCTCAAGAAAGTACTCATAATGCATCATCTTCACTGAGCAGCCACCCACTTCCTCAAACGCAAGGAAGCAGACAGTTAAAGAAGAAAAAAAAAAAAAAAGCCGAGAGGCTGCAGTTGTTTATCACAACCTCGCCTCAGTGAGGCCTGAGATTCTTTCAAACGGGAGCTTTGCTTCCCATGACGCAGAGGGAAGTATCAACTGGGATATTTCTGGTAAAACTGAAAGAAAGAAAAGCCTGGTGCCAGCTCCCCAGGGGACCGTGAGGCTGGGGAAATTTGGGTGCCATCCCCAAGTGACAGATGGATGGACCTTTCATCGGAGAGAAAGGAGAAGGCGCGTTGGCAACTCAGCCGCACACCTAAGATTGCTTGTGAGGCCATCGGGAGGGGGGACGACAACAGACGCAAGCTAGAGGGACAGCGCGGAAAGACAAGAGGGGCGCAAACTTTGGCAGACTCGCTTCGCCACCAACTACTCACCCAAACCAGAAGCAAAATGTCTCTGAAATTGCCACGGAACTGGGATTTCAACCTGAAAGTGGAGGCTGGGAAAATAGGTACGGTCAGTGTTTCTTCGTTGCCTCCGTGGTTCTTAACTGTACCTGATCCCCCACCATTTGCATGTTGGTCTGCAGGGAGCATAGTCTGCTTAAAAAGGGATCTCCCAGCAAATCTGGGTTTGGGGGAAATTTGCATTCTAATTGATACGTTGGCTCCAAATTCTAAAATGCTTGGGGGGAGAAGGTTGTCCTTCATTTGGAGGTAGCACTGGAATGGAGTCCTGTGGCATGTGGGATCTGGGGCCCTTCAGATGGTCTACGGCAACAGAGCACACACAGAACTGTGAGTTTTTTGCCATATATCATGGAAGACTCCTTTCTCTCTCCTATTTGGAAACTCATCCATGTTTTGAATGGTTTCAACAGGAGCACAAAGACTGGAGTCTTTTGAAGTGTTCCACCTGTAAGTAGACTCAGTGAGTGTTGTTTAATGAGCCCGAGGGGTCAAAGTGGGGTTACTTATGGCAAAAAGTTGACAAGGAGGACAAGATAGGAACACAGAGACATTTATTTGAAGGTATAATGAAGACAATTTTAAAAGAAAAGAGTGGGACAGAATTCTTAAGAGTTGGAAGAGAGATACATTTTTGATTATCTTAATTCTAATTTAGATACTCTGGCCTTTAATCCATATCCTTTCCTTCTAATGATGCTGCTGACACATTAAGTTTACTCTGTTATAGAATTGTTATCATAAAGTCCTTTATTAGATTTTTTTTCTTTTGTTAAATTGATCACCGAAATTCAGAGTAGAACAATTAGGCTGAAAGTAATTTCCTATGTTTTCTGTAATTCTCACCCATATAGTAAGATAACTTCCCTGATATTAAGTGTATAAAAGTGTTAAAGTGTTTCTAACAGCTGGGAGGAGTTTTGCTTAGAACAAGGCCTAGATTTATATCTCTAAGGGTGGTTTGTGTGCTACCAAAATAAGTACTCATAGATATGGAGTGTTCATGATATAGGTCTGAGGAGGAAAACAAGGTAATCGGAGAAGTCAATTAGCTTGGTAACAAGGGGGAATTAGCTTTCCCTAACCGAGCTAGGAGTAGTTGCGTCCTGAGGTCAGTTCAGAAAAAAGGTGGTGTTCATACTTCTTACATGAGCAAAAGATTTCTCTCCTAACCACCACTGATCTAAATATACTTTGCTAATACTCAGTCTGTGTCCGAAAAATTCATTTTTTACAAGTAAAACTTCCATGGTTCTATTCCTTTCAAAATGTCCTGCTTTTACTTACATAAGGTCATTCTGCCCTCTCACCATCTGTATTTCAACAGTTTTAAGAGTTTTATTCTCCTGCAGTTTAAAAACTTGAGACAATTAATAGTTAAATGATTTTTCCCCCCAGGGAGGTAGGAAGTTGGCCACATTTGAGCTTGAATCTGCAAATACTTATCCTGAGGATTAAACTGGGTGGATTTTATGATTTTTACAAAGGTCCTACGGTTAGCCTGCATCAGAGTCCCTGTAAGAACCTGCTGAAAGTACATGTTCCTGAGCACCATGTTTACACAATGAGAATCTTTGGAGCTTGGCCCAGGGTTCTGGATTTTAACAAACACTCCCCTTCCACCACACCCTGACGGTGCCGTGGTCTAGGTCCAGTAACCTCAGAGAGTCAGCATCCAGCTAGCACAGAGCATCGTGCCTGGACTTTCTGGGCACACCACAGATATTTGTTGGCTGAGTGAATGTTTGACTACAAGAAAATATTATTTAGTATTATCTAATATGAAAAAATAACAAATAACGCCAAGATGAGACATGGGGATCCTTGGTCGTTATCCATGCCATCTACAAGTTTATTATCTTAAAGGACTAGACGGCAGTAGAATGCATTTGTGAGTGTCACATGAACTAGAATTCAAATCACGAGCCGAGCCCTCTGAGTGGGGAGAGTCACAGACTCAGTCATAGGACTTCTGGTCCCTTCACCAGCGTCCTGTATCCAGGTGCAGCTGTAGAAACTGGGTGAACAATACATCAAAGATGCTCACCTGTATTGGGGAAGCCTGTGGAGTTGGAGTCATGTCAGAAAGCCAACAGTGTTTTTTCCCAGCTTGGATAGTAAGGAGTAGATCAGGTTTTCTCAGCCTGGACACCATTGACATTTTGGTGTTGGTTATACTTTTGTTACGAGACTGTCCTGTGCATGACAGGATATTTAGCAGAACACTGGGCCTCTACCCACTAGAGGATGGTTATACCCCACTACCACCACCAGTTGAGACAAACAAGAATGTCTCCAGATATGCCAGTGTCCCCTGGAGGTAGGGGGAGTATAATATCCTCCCAAGGTTGAGAACTACTGGAGTAGATGATCACTCAACAGGTGGATTATAAGGTCACTCAGGATGCAAACCCAAATATGAACTCATGGTTGTTGCTCTAGCTCAATTTTCAGGAGATTCTTACTGAAATATGACCTCAGAAGGATGGGCCACAGCTTAGGAAAGACATCAGGATGGACAGTTGGGGAAACAGCAGGGCATTGACTCACAATGTGGCTCAGGAAGGGGCCCAGCTTTTTCTTGGTGAGCTGCACTTCCAGTTTCCCCTGAATCCTCTGGATGCTGAGCCAGGGCTAGTATGAAAGTGAAAGTCTCTGACAGTTGGGGGAGGGACTCTCTGCTGTACTCCATCTCGGAGCTGAGGGGTCCTTGCCGGATGGCAGGACTGACCAGAGACCACCACCTTGGGCCTGGTGGCTCTTTGTGCAATGAGGGGAGAACATGACACAGATGATCTTACATCTGAACTTTTGTTCCTGGGCAGGGGTGGGGAGGGGACGGGGGTTCGGAGAAAAGGGAAAATGCAGAGCAAAGAGTCTTGACTTGAGCTGGGGCCAGGAGCCTGCCTTTCTTCCTCTGATCCTTTATGTCTTCAATTACAGTCCAGCAATAGAACCATGACACCCTTTCACTGTGTTCACAAACTGTCACTCGAATATTTTGCTCTTTCTTTCTGAATTGTCATCACTGGAGGACAGGATCTAGGACATAGCATCCTTTCTTGCATGCTCCCTAGGGTCTGGCACAGAGCCTTGCTGGAGCCTTGCACGGAGGTGATCTGCTGAGAGGGCAGTGACCACTGATTGAAGGGGAGCTCCCTCTGTCCTGTGGGTTGGGAGCAGTTAGTTGAAAGACTATGTATGGGGTGAATTTCAGGACCACCCATATTTCAAACTCATATTTTCTCAGTCTTCCTAAGGCAAGACAGGGGAGAAGATGGTTTAGTGGGTGTATGATTCTAAGATCATAATGAGAATGACTATGGAGGGGTAGTTATTTTCAACTTATTTTACCCCTGAAATTTATTAATGAAAAACTCTTTTCAGAAATAAAAATTGATTTATTATAGTCTTCAAGTAATGCCAATAGTATGGGGTTGTAGACATTTGATTGTTTTCCTATTTGACTCTACCCTAATCATGGTTCTTCTGATAAGGAGTCTAGTATTGCTTTTTAGAAAACCAGGGTAAAAGGAATGAAACATTTACCACTTAAGATCTAGACCAACTTATAAAACCATATGGCTTTGTCTAAAGTAGGTTATGATTCTTGTTAAAAGAAGGAGTTTGAGACCAGCCTAGGTAACATAATGAGACCCAGTCTCTATAAATTTTTTTTTTAAATTAGCCAGGCATGGTAGTGTGTGCCTGTAGTTCCAGTTACTTTGGAAGCTGAGGTGGGAGTATCGCTTGAGCCCAGGAGTTCAAGGTTATAGTGAGCTATGACTGTGCTGCTGCACTCTAGTCTGGAAGGAAGAGTGGGACCCCGTCTCTAAAAACAAAAAAAGAAAGGAAGGAAGGGAGGGAGGGAAGAATAGTTAGATAGATAGATAGATTCATAGGGTAAATATATACATGTATAGAAATAGAATTGAATACATAAAGAAGTCCTGTTAATTATTTTAAAATTATTTTTAAATATGAGCAAAAACAAGAATAGCTATTTAAAAGAACAGAAATAATGCTTGGCCAAAAAACATATGGCACTATACTTAATCTCGGTAATCAGGGAATGAAAATTAAGAGCATGGCAACATGCTTGTTCTCACCTCACCAAATTGGCTCAAATACCCAGAGTCTACAAAGATGTGGACAGGCTATCTTACACAGAGGGTACAATCATTTTGGAAAAGCATTTGGCATTGCTTGGAGAAGCTGATAATGTACAAGCCCTGCCGGCAGCTCTTCCACTCCCAACACTCCCCCCCGAAGAAGCCCTGTGATGTGGACCAGAATAAATACACAGAAAGATCATAGAAGTATTGCTTGTAATGATGGGGGACGGGAAACAGCTTGAACATTCATCAGTAACAGAATGGAAAAACAAACTGTGGCATGTGTATAAAATGGAATGCTACGCAAGAGTAAGGAATAACTGGGTCTATTTGCATGTTTAAATAAGATTAAACAGCAAACACTTACTACTGGGCCAAAAAAGGAAGTTCCAAAAAATAGTAGAATCATATTTATTTATATTAAGGTTAAAGATACATATGCATATGGAAAAACCATAAAGAAAAGCAAAGAATTGATTGTTATAAAACTCACGGTTGTTGGTGCTTCTGAAAGTAAGGATGGCGAGTGCATTAGGGAAGGCTCACAAATATTTGATCTCAGTCATAGGAATATGAGAGTTTATTACTGCTTATCAGATGAGCAAAGAAACAAACATGTGAGTCAACACGCAAAAATTTGGAAGGATGCACTTCATTTGTTAATAGTAGTTAACTGTGCATGAAGGATTTATGAGTGAGATTTACCCAAACATATATGTATTATTATTTCATAAGTATTTTCTAGTTTTTCTCCAATGAATAATTATTGATTGTATTATTAAAAATACACATAGCTGGCTGAATGTGATGGCTTAGGCCTATAGTCCTAGCATTCTGGGAGACCGAGGTGGGTGGATTGCTTGAGCTCATGAATTAAGAGACAAATAAAGAAGAGTGAGACCCTGTCTCTACTAAAAAAAAAAAAAATGAAAATGGAAACTGAGGCAAGAGATCACTTGAGACCAAGAGTTTGAGGTTGCTCTGAGCTATTATGCCATGGCACTCTACCAAGAGCAACAAAGTGTGAGACTCTGTCTCAAAAAAATAAAAAATACCCAGAGCTTAAGACTCATTCCAAAGGGCCGGCCAACATCATGGCCTAGTGTTTTACAGAGAGCACTCACTCTTTAGTACCTAGTAGCCAGCTCCGGAGCCCTTGTCTGGCTGAAGAAGCTCAACGTTATCATTGACTTAACCTTTAGGCATAACTTAAATTCTTTTTGCAAGGTGCATACCTGGTCTTCTGGAGACTTCTGGATCTCTAGTTTCAGGGTATGAGGCTTTCTTAAAAGAGCTACATGGCTTCTCTGTGAGCAGATCAGGCTGCTGGAGCCTATTTTGTACCTTATTTGACCGAAATGCTTGTTCCCTGGGTTGAGAGTCCTGAAATCAGGCAGCCTGTGGTGAGCTGGTGTTGGTGTTTGTGTTTGGTGTTCAGCACTGGGAACGCTTTCTCTACAATTCGCTACCAAACTTACCATGTGTTAATCCAGCCCTGCCCGGGTTCTGGAATGAATGTAGTTTATTTGTTGTGGCCTAATTCTTTGTGTTGCCTGAGGAGCTCCCAGTGTCTGCGGGATACAGGTTCCCACACACATGCGGGAACAGTCATGGATAGGAATGCGCCTTCCTAGGACAGTGCACACTGGCACAAGGAGGCAGTCCTTGCAGTGCCCATCTGTTGTCACCTTATGTCATTATTGATGTCATTATTCCTTGTTCCAGTAAAAACAGCTGTTCCTATGTTGTCATTGACTTAACCTTTAGGCATAAGTTAAAGTCTTTCTGGAAGGTGCATACCCAGGCCGGTACCTCCTGGTCACCTGGGGAATAAGGGCTGATGACATGTCTGGGCCTCTGGCGACAGCAGAGCGAGGACCGACCTAAGTGGTGATGGGAAGACAGAACATATGAACAAAGTCTCCTCTATGGACCCTAAATGAGGTTGGCTTAGATTCTCTACTTGGTGTTAGAGTGGGAGCCAAGAGCACCTGGATCAGCAGAGCCTAGCTCAGTGGTGCCTGTGTCTCTGAAAGTGGGGCCGGCTGGAGTAGCCCCATGCCTGGCCTGGGTACACATCACCATAAGCAGCTTACGGCAGTGCTGGTGCTGCCATCTCCTCGTCTCCCGCAGTACGGTTTGTAAAACATCTTCCCAGAGTCCAATGGGAGGACTCCATGCAACTCTGCAGAGCTGGAGCATGATCCTTTGGGTAAGGGGTGCCCACTAGGGGGGTATAGAAAGACTCTAGGAATAAGCTGGTGACAAGGGCCCCTTCACACACAAGACAGCTTGAAAGAAAAGAATCTCACACTGAGGGGTTACCGCATCAACTGATTAGCTAAGTTCAAAGACCAGAGATGGGAGGGTGTAAAGAGCAGAAGCAAAGCCCAGCGGCAGCCACAGCAACTGAAACCAAAACTGGGGAGATCCAGGGAGAGCACCAGGAGAACCACGGAGAGGCACAGGCCGGTCACAGACACTGCACCACACAGCAGGCCAGGGAAATTTTGTAGAGTCCCCAGACAGGAACTGATCTATAAAAGTTACGAAGAGAAAAGATTTACATTTCTTGTCTTATGCTTAAAAAAATCACTTTACAAAAAAAAAAAATGATAGCTATAGGTCTTTCAACCAAATCTAAAGCCAGCCCTGCAGAGCAAAGGCGAGTGGGGGCGTGGGTGGGAACTGACTCCGATGCGGGAAGAAGTGCTGTGATGATCTGTCATTCCCTTTCTTTAAGACACAGGTGTGTATAGTCCTCAGTGGGTCCTCGACTTGCTGTTTTTCTCGCACTGATTTTCCTGAACATAGTCTCTACTTTTTTGGAGAAGTGGGAACTTTGTAATTTCGTGTAGCGCCTCCTTTAATCCTCTTTTGTGGAGGGATTAAATGGAAAGTCCTCATGGACTGGCCCTGCTCACCTGCCCTGTCTCTTGCCCTGCCCCTTTCCCTGGGGCATGTGGACACGCACACACACACAGGCACACACTAGAACTTCAGCCACATCTTGCTTTCTGCAGCTCCCAGCTTTCTCATCTGCCTGGTGCCTCTCCCCACCCGTGGCTCCCTGACCACCACCCAACTCCTGCCCACTCCTAGGTCACAGTGCAGACATCTTGTCCACTGGGAGTCTGTAAGTCTGCTAAGCCCCTGAAAGAGAGAACACTAACCCTTTCCCATGCCACTAAAACAGAGACTTTACAGCTCTCAAGACTAGGGGCTTCCTTAGAGGCGAGAGCTGGGCAGTGTTTCCGAATGTGCATGAGTCAGCCCCGTGAACCAACTGATGCTTTGGTTTTGAGGGAAAGGATTTGTAACCTTAGCACTGTAGGCCCGAATTGGAGACAACAACCTTGACTTGTCTGACGAAAGAGGCAGGGGCAGAGATTGTCCAAGGGCTGAATTGTCCGTTGAGGCTTCTGGACAGGAGTGGTAAAAGGCAGGTAGCTGTGTGGCGTAGCAAGGACCACAAAAGCTTTGCTCCCTGGCTGAGCACCCATAAATCTAGAGCAAGTTGCTTGGCTTCTACAAATAAGATTAACCGCACATGTGCTGAGAGGAAGAAAGCATTCATGCATGTGACGTATTTCGGGCCCTCAACAAACATCTTGTTTCTTTTCTTTACAGACAATCTTATTCCAACCTCAGATCAGACTAGAGGCTGCCCTTGGACTATATTATCTAGGGCATTCACAAAATAGGGCCTACTGAGTTGTGCTTAATGTTATACTCTCAGTTTTTGTCTTTCCTGTAAGTGATGATTTCTTGACATCTGCTCCTAATTGTGTTGGAAGCATGAGGATGAGGAACGGACAATGCCAGTGACTCCTGCGTGTCACCCTTCTGGGGAAGTTATCACTGATTCAGTGCTCGGGAATGATTTTGTCCTCTTTGAGGAACTGCCATGTTTCTTCCTCAAAGACAGTAATTCAAGTTACTGTGTTCCCCTCCTTGACTGCCAGGAAGCTGAGCTAAATTTGAAGTTCAATCACAACAACTTCCACCCATTGGATTAACATATTCTAATCTTTATCTTTGATAACAGTTGACGTGTTCACGGCAAATAATTTTCTATCTGAATAGGAAAACCTCCTGAAGTCTCTTCCTCAAAGATAAGCATTACATCAATCAATACACAACTCCTGTGGGTAGATTCCATAGGTTGTAATAGTAACTAAACATAAATAGTAACTAAGGTTCCAAGAACATCAAAGTGCTGAGGATTGTTTCTTTGAGTTCATAAATAAAAACAGCAGCATTCCATGGTCACCCATGTTCTTTTCCTGAAGTGACATACAATGAGGGCATCTCCGGTACATTCAAACCCGTCACTTCATCTCGTTCATTCATTCACTCAGGCAGCACGGAAGCATTTATTTGCTCAGCTCTGTGTGATAGGTGCTTTTTAAGGTGCATTCCCCTGCTGAGCCTCTTCTCATGTTGAGAGCACCCTATTCCCCTACACACCCACCTTGCTAAAGAGAGTATTCCTCAACTTGGCAATTGCTATATATTCCATAAGCTGTGATGTGTCTGTCACTGGGACTGTAACGGACTCAGGTGATAGCTGCTTCACTTCTCCCTACCCATTCACCCCCAAAACATGTGCACAGAGATCTTGGGGCTGGCAGTGCTCTGCTGCTGGAGTCTGGTCCATGGCTGCCAAACATTCATGTGCTTCCTTGTTGGTTTGGAGTATCAAAGCGAAAGAGGAAGCAGAGTAATAGCACAGAGTTTCTGAGTCTGATGTGAATAATAGTTAATATGTTTAAAATTTTATTTATTTATTGTTAATTTCAGATTAATATGAGAGTACAAATGATTAGTTTACAATGTTTGCATTTGTTAGGTAAATTCTCTGTTGTAGTTGTGTTCCACACCGAGGAGGTGTGCCATATGTTGTGCCCCTTAGGTGGAGCATAGCAACCCTCCCCTTCCCCTTCTTTCCTCTCCCTCCCAGTAGTTAATAGTTTTAAAATATTTATAAAATTTACGAAACAAATTTTGTAACGAAGTCTAAATGAACTCCAATGGAGTGAGTCAGCTGTAGTGTAGTGGTTAGGAAGCTAGCTTTGGAGTCAGATTGCCTAAATTTGAATCCCTGTATCACTGACTATCAGCTCTGTGATCTGGGTCCTTGGGTATTTCAGCTGTAAAATGGATGTGATCGTCGTGCTAACTCATGCGGGTATGGAGAGGAGATGATCTATGTAAAGCCCTTAACATAAGGGTGCAAGTGAAACACTTGGGATTATCACCATAATGGGCAGGTCTGATATCAACTCCTTCAAATCAAGGCCTTGGTGAAAACCAGAGGCAGCAGTGCTGACTTGTTTGTCTTGGTCAGGTTTGGTTCTTTCTTTTCTTTATACATACGGCCTTTACAACATCTGTGACTCCCTTTCCTGCCCAGTGTTTATTCCTGGTCCACAACAAACATGCTGCTCTGTAGCTGACTGACCAAAAGTTCTGTCTTTTTACCCTTTATGCCTCCAACTGCCATGTGTTCAGCCTTCCACAATGCACATGAATTTTGTCCATGTGTTTGCATACCTATCCTTGTTTTCTTCTTTTTGGTTTAGTTTTATTTGCTTGGTTTTCCCAGTTGTTCCAAATCAACAAAATGCTTGAGTTGCATCTTTCCAGTAAGGATTATCCTAGCTTCTCGTCAGTTTCCTCCCGAAATGCCATGGTCTCTGTGCTTTTGCAACAGGAGCAGTTCTTCAAACTACTTTCCTTTCTTTGGCTAGGAAAAGGGGGACTCTGGGTGAGGCACCACTCAGACCACCCTACTCCATGCCTGCGGAGCCACTTTCCCAGTTGCTGACCCATTTCCCATGTGTGCCTCTGGCTACCAAAGGGAGGTTGAAACTTGATTGTTTGGGCCTCACAGGGGCTCAGTGTTTAACTGTTTGTGATCACTTACATGCGGGTTACAGCAGCTGCAGCGGCAACAGCGGGCAGAGAAGTTTTTCCTGTTTGCTACAAGAATCCTGCACTTGGCCCACTGTTCACATTCAGATCATTATTTGTAGGGAATGGTAAAGGATCAGCAGAACATTCCCAATTCTATCTTTCTTGTCCTGGATTCTGCTGTTGCTCCCCAAGGATTCTTGTGAGTGTGCCACTTCCCTCTGACTAGTGCTCTACTTTTTATCTCATGCACCTGCTCATTTACACGTTGCCAGTGGGTGAGGAATCTTATTAGGACCACAACTCAGAGTCATAATGATAACAGATACGGAGTTGTCCCCTCCAGTCCATTCTCAGCCCAGGACTTTGTGCTCTCTTCTGAGACAACCTGCTTGATATTCATTTTGCAACTGATCCTCTCCCTCTGAGCAATCCACATTCTCCTTGCCCACGGAGGGTAATCAGCTGCCCTGGATTTGCCGGAGTCTCAGGGAGTTCCTGGGATGTGGAGCTCTCAGTGTAAAAATCAGGAAAGTAGTCCCAGAATCAATTCTTGAGGCTTGAGAAAATAAATGCCATATGACCAATACCAAATACCATGTGACAGGTGCTCTGTTTATTCCTGGAATTGAATTTCCTGTGAAGCTACACAGTTTAAGGTAAAAATTGAGTTATAAGAAAAGAACTTTAAATGCAGCCACATCATTCTTTCTTTCTAGTATCCATGGTTAGCGGTCCTTCCAAATTCATTTTTCAGCTTACTCGAAGCTGCCATGCTAGCTTCCCCATCTGTTCTTATGAGATCTTTTATCCTTGCTCACATTTTCTTTGGAAGGATTTGGAGTCACAGATGTCAGTCTTCTTTCTAGGGCCCTTCCAGGGTACTTCTTTCCAGAATTATACAATAATGCTTGCCCTTGTAGATCCTCTATCACACCCCTGAGTTTGCATTCTATCACTATTACTTTCTGGGCTTTCTTTTTCTTTTTTAAAATTATTTATTATTTTTCCTTTTATTAAGTCTTATACACATAGATCATGAATACATTTATGCATATATGGGTACAATGTCCTGATTTCTTTATACAATTTGGAGTGTTTACATCAAACTGGGCTTTATTCTTCAACTCTATCCCTCTCTTCCCATGACCATGGCCATGATTTCTCTCCTCTTGGGAAGAATCCCCAAATTATCCAAACAGGATTAGTTGCTCCTTCTTCTGGGAAACTGTACCACTTTGTTTATTTTTCTTCCATTCTGATTGACACATAAGATACATTACTATGTGCTGAACACTATAGAAGGCTCAGAATGTAAGAAGATTTTTTAAAGGTCTAAAATTCTGACAGTCTGAAATGAGTATAATTGTGATGGACATGTTACTTAGTTCAATGTAAGCATTTCACATTATATATCGAGGCAGTACCCTGAACCCCATAAATGCATCAATGTAAAAATAAATAAATAAATAAATAAATAAAATTCTGACAGTCTTCTTAGAGGCAGTTTGAACAAGCAGGGCTTTCCTGCTAAAAAATAGAATAGACAATGTGGTTTAACTGTAATCATGACATTTAAAAAGCTGACATAAGGTTTGTTCTGTAACTAACGATTCTCCTAACACACTTGAGTCACAGCCCTTAAATATCTATAGGGGTCAAGTTTTCACATGTTAATCCAAATCTATGTGCTCCTTCCCAAAACCTATACATCAAGTTTCCAATCCTAAATTGCTATTCTAATTTAGACCCAGTAGAGAGTGTCCGTGGACAATGTAGCTGCCTTTCCAATGAAAAACATGGTCTGTTTCCATTATTTCTCTAGAAAAACCCCTGAATTTAACCAATTCTCTGTTCAGCACAAAATTATCCTCATATTTCATCCTTCTGTGGCCTGAAATCCCCAGCATTATAATGCAAGTGATTGATAAGGTAATCAACTTTGTGTCTTCACAGATAGAGTAAGGTTCCAGATAAAAATTATTTCTTGAAAAAAGAAGCAAAAATAACTCTTGATTTAACTAAGAAGCTTGACCTGAGTGCAGTGAGGGGGTCATTGAGAAGGAGGTCCTAACAGGCAAATAATCCGGGGTTTGATTTCCAGCTTAGCCTTTTACCACCTCTTTGATTTTGGGCAAATCTCCTTAGTGTCTGTGTGGCTCAGTTTTTTCATTTGAGAAATGGGACAGTGGTTCTGCCTAGTTTCTAGAGTTATTCAATAATGCTTTCCCCAATCAGCTCAGCCACTCACAGTCATAAGTAAACCATGTCATCCTCTGTAATTGTATCATATTCGAAATCTTATTTTCAGACATCCCACTCTGTGCCCACCACATCCCCTGCACCCAGCACGCCCACTCCACCAATTCTCTGATGTCACCCCAGTGAGCAACATCCCATTGCTCTATTCCTACTACTTTTTTTCTATTAATCACCCCATGACATCTCCCTAAACATAGATTCCTTACTCCAGCACTAACTACATCCACCACAGGACAAGGACCCTTACCTCCTCTTGTCTTCTTTCCTCACCATAACCACCTGGAGAACCCCTAACCCAGCTTAAACCCAACAGTCTGTCTTCTCAGTGCCTATACCTGAGTAGCTAAATATCACTGGAGAATATCAGGCCATTGAGGTGCCCAGATTTACTTCAAGTGTATGACCAGTAATCTTAGAGGTGTACTCAATAGAACCCAACAATCTTTCAAATGTATGAGCAGTCATCTCAGAGGGTACTCACCAGAGCCCAACAGACCTTCAACTGTATGAGCAGTCATCTCAGAGGGTACTCACGGAGCCCAACAAACCTTCAAATGTATGAGCAGTCATCTCAGAGAGGAACTCAATGGAGCCTAACAAACCTGCTACATCCATTTGTGCTACTATAACAAAATACTCAAGAACAGGCAATTTATAAAGAACAGAAGTTTGTTTTTCACAAATCTGGAGGTTCGGTGTCTGACAATGGCTCCACTTCTCATAGACGGTGCCATGTAGATGACCTCACATGTCAAAAGCTACAGAAGTATGAAAGGGGATAAGCGTTGTGACCTCACACAGTAAAAAAGGAAGGTGGACCCACACCCTTGAGCCCTTTTATAAAGGGCCTAATGTCATCTGTGACTTAATTGCTTCCCAAAGGCTATACCTCTTCATACTGTTGCATTGGGTATGAAGTTTCAATATGAATTTTGAAAGGGACATCATCATTCAAACCATTGTACCTATTTAGTAATTTTACTTTCCTTTTCCCCAAAACTTTTATGCCTATACTTTTTCTCTCTGCTAGGCCTTTCCACCTCCTCCTGTTATCAACCTCACTTATAGAAAGAAATACATATGAAACCACGTAAGAATTACTTTGTTTGCCTCCCACCAAAGACTTTTGTCTGCCCACATCTGTACTTCGGGTACTCCTATAGACATAGACAGCAGGGGCCCCCATTTGGAGAGCCATGTTTTAGAGGCTCCTGTTCTGGTCTTGCTCCAGCTATGCTCCTTCTCAGAGGCAAAGAGCCTGGCCAAGGGGACATACTCACCTAGACCCTGTGCTTGCTTGTTGGACCATCTGTGATTATAAAATTCCCTCCACAGATGGTCAGGGATTGTGTAAGAGCTTTCCTCCTAGTTGTTGTTCCCAGGATGGCTGATCGCAGAGAGGCCCAGAGTTTGGACATCTGTGCTGGGGTGTCCACATGCATTTGTGAGAGGCCCCTTACTGTGAGAGAGGGAGCTGAGTGTGGGAAGAGAAGGGACATGGACTTTAAGACAGGAACCTCCATTTGTCTCCTTGCTACAGGTTCTCAGCTATAGACCTGCTCACTTCTCACCAGCAGTCGGCCTAATTAAGCATGAGTGCGTGCTACTCTCTAAGGAAGGTTCTAGTCCAAGTTGCCCTCATCTCACTCAACTATTCTGCAGCATTTGATGCAGTCACCCATTTTCTCCTTGAACTAATTTCTTTTCCAATTTCCTCAACATCATCCCCTCACTTTCCCTTGTGTCACTAGCCACTCTGCCATAAAGTTTCCTTCACTGCCAGAAGTCTTAACACAGAAGTGTCTCAGGCAGGACTGACTACATCATTTGTGGGGCCTAGTATGAAATGAAATTGTGGCATCCCTTGTTCAAACATATTAGGAATTTCAAGATGGTGATAGCAGAGCACTAAACCAAGTGGGGGACCAGTTAAATGTGGGGGCCCTGTGGACAGGCCAGCTCTGGTCCCAGACCTTCAGTACCTGAATCCTTGTCTTTATCCAACCTCAAAATTTAGGTGATCTCAGCCCTCCCCATGGCTTTAAATTCTATTTGCACTTCTATGCATTAGCCCCCCCACCCCCTTTTTGGCTGCAGGACGTCTGCGCATCTTTGCTTGGCTGTCCCCCACACCCCACTCCCTGCACGTCCAGAACAAACTCTGCATTAACTCTCTTCCTACTCTTCCCTACCCAGTTTACCTGACCTTAGTAAAGGGCTCTCCCAGTCACCAAGTTGCTCACACTAAGGTTTAAATAAGACTACAGCTTTTTTTTTTCATGTCCTTTCTAGTGATTGAGCAAGGGTTTCATCCAGAGACATATTTCTGACTTTCCTATGGAGAGGGGAAGTAGGACTTACAGTTTCTGAAGCTGGTTTGGAACAACACGTGACGGCTGACCATTTAGCTCTACCCAAGGGCGGTCGGGGCTGAACAGGGTCACAAGGGTACTTCTTCCTCTTGTAATCAAAGTCTTGATGACTGCGACTAACTCATGGGCAAAGAAGTCCTCAGACGCATGGGCTGGGCCCTCCTTCCTCCACTTCTCCTCTCTGGCTGGAAATCACTTCTCTTCTTTACATCAGGGAGCTCCTAACTCAGGCACTTGAAGATTTTCTATACTGAGGGCTACAGGTAAAGTGAGAAACGTAAAGTAGGTTTTCCCCCCTCCTCTTTGAAGAAAAATCCAACTCACATTTATTAGTGAGGATGGAGAAAGCAGCTCTACAAAGGAATCCAGACACCAAAGTCAGACCTCAGTTTTGTATCTGAGAAGTAAGTAGGTAGTACGATGCCCACTGGGGGTGAGACTGGGAGAGAGAGGGACAGACAGACAGACAGACAGACAGAGGGTAAGAGAGCAACACCACAGTGTGGGGTGTGCAGAGCAAAGGTGGACGAAGGGAAGTCAGAGGAGGAAAAGTGGAGAATGCCTGGAGGTGGGCAGGGATGCCTCCGCATGGCTCTGCAGTCTGGGAGGACACTGCGGAAAGCCCTCCAAGTCAGCTGAGCCTGTCACCCACACATCAGAAAGTGATCCTGCTGACCGTCTTGCCGATGACAAAACAATCCGGGTGTATTACTCTGGACTATTTCAGTCGATCTCCATTCTATCTTCGTCTACATGGAGAGTTGGAAAGCTAAAAATGAAACTTCTCAGTGGCTCAAGACATCCCCTTGAGCCAAGACATCATCCTTTCTGGCTGCTGCTGCTGGTGAGCAAGGCCAGAGCAAGGCCCACAAGGCTTCCAAAGAGCAGGGCCCTTGTATTCAGGCTCCAAGGTCCTGGGCACAAGAGCAGTGGCAGCTGCTGCTGTGGTGACACCTCACTTGTGGAATTTTCCCAGCTGTGGCTTCAAAGAGGGTCACTCCCTAAGGGATCAGTTCGGTATGGCTATGGGGTGTGGTTCAGGGGAGTAGAACCTGCTTCTTCAGCTCCTCCAAATATTGCCTAAATCCCTGTAAGGTAGTTCCTGCTTCTTGCATATACTAGCTTGTCATCCTTTCAAAGTTTGACATAACTTTGTTATCTCCACCCAAATCAGCCCATTTCACAGATTCTTCCACCACATATTTCTACAGAGTTTCTGATATTATCAGCACCCCAATGGCCAGTCAGTGTCTGAGGGAACCACAGGCCTCAGGGACACATTTCTGCCATTCGCATATTCATTAAGAAGTTCACTGAGTGGTGGCGAAATCTCCTACAATAATACCAGCTAGTACATGTGTGGGTCCTTCCCAAGCGCAGAGGTTGCTGGTCCAGTGGCCTTGCATTTCTGGCACATCTCCATGTACTCCCTTTATCGTCCACTCCTCCTTGCTCTCTCTCGTGATGGAGATCCCATTCTCAGGGCTGGCTGTGTGGGACATGTAACACGCGCACAGTTCCCCAGGGGCCCAGGCTCGGAAGGGCTCCATGCTGAACTTAATGTTTTCTTGTCACCAGCTTGAAATTCTTAATGATTTTTGAACAAGGGGCTCCACATTTTTATTTTGCACTTGACTCTGCAAATTACATAGTGACCCTGCCGTTCTTCCACCTTACCTCACAGGAACCGGGTCATCTTTTAGCAAGCCCTTTGCCTCAGGACCTCTTTCTACACCAATTAGTGCCCCATCAGTCCTACCTACTTCCTACCTGTATCTCAGTTCCACCCACTTCCCTTATCTCCAGTTCAGGCCTAGATTATTCTGTGAGCCTCTTAACCATTTCCCATCCTCCAGTTTTCAGGCCTTTAGTTTATTCCCTGCGAGCTCCCCAATGTGTGTATTAGTCATTTCATTGATCAGATCAGTCACCCCAGAGCTCGAAGGGAATCACGCACAGGTCACGGCAGCTCTTGAGCTGAACACTCTCTACCCATCCTCTAGTTCATTGGCTCTCAAACTCAGCTGTCCTGGGATGTTTGAAAAAAATTCTACTGCCTGGGTTCCACACTGGAGAGACTGATTTAAGTGGCAAGGGCTGTGGTCTAGGTACTTGGAGTTTTACAAGCTCCTAAGGGACCGTTTGGGATTCACTGCCATAATTGCTGCTAAGACCCAGAAACACAGCAAGATGGCAACACCTATGACAGATGAGAAGGGGTGTCTGGAGCAGTGACTCTAAAATGTTTGGAATTGTGTTACTTTATTATGGTGGATATGAGTTTTGAAAAGTTTTCTTTTCTAAATGTGTGCATTAAAACATTATTTAATGTTCCAGAGTATGGCTGTGAGTGATGTATAATAGTTGTTGAGGTATAAGTGATTTTTAGGTGGTTGCCAAGACCAAAGGTGAAAGTTTTTCTCTTAAAATGCCTGAGTACAGTGGAGGCGCTGGTAGCAGGTATTGATGCTGTTTGTCAACAGACCCATGGAAAAGAGCACATTGCATCTTTTTCTCCCAGCAAGTCCACCTGACTTTACCTGCTGGAAACTTGAATTGCCCGGGAGATCCTAGAGGACTTGTTTTTGGAATAACACTGCAGACTCTGCAAACGTGTGCCACTCTGACTTTTTCAGTGTTTCCCAGCTGCGCAGTGTCTCATTCCATCCCCAAAGGGACCGAGAGATGCCTCACTCGGGGCCCAGACAGGGCGCAGATCTGGCCCCCCCCACTGTGCACATTGGGGTGCTGGTCTAATCCTAGCCAGTCTTTCACTGCCAACTCCAACATCATGGCTGGTCTCCAGGAACTTTGGATGGAAGCCTGAGGGAAGTGGGAAGGGGCAGGAAAAACTCAA
This sequence comes from Perodicticus potto, assembly GCA_963574655.1. Taxonomy (NCBI): domain Eukaryota; kingdom Metazoa; phylum Chordata; class Mammalia; order Primates; family Lorisidae; genus Perodicticus; species Perodicticus potto. The sequence continues at coordinate 53,690 of CAUYRH010014154.1, forward strand.
GTGTGCAAAACAGGGAACTCACATTCCGGGGAAAAGACGAAGTGGAGCACACAGCAGGTATAGACAGCCTGAGAGCCATGGGCGTCTGGCACTTTTAGAGGACTGTGTGACACTTGCTATCCTCTAGTTAGCAGGCACTGTCCTCTTCCTTCTCTCTTGCCTACCCCTACTATTTCCCCTTTCTGTTCCAAACGACTTCAGAGTGGCTTACAGTTATACCCAACTAATGACATCAGGTCTACATTGTATCTTCCCCTTCGAGTTCATGGATTGGCTTCAGTAAACTCACAACTCTCCTGAAATTGTATGAAAAATATGTGTCCATGCAGATTCTCTAAGGGGCCTGTGATCCTACAAAGGTTAAAATCATGGCTTTATGTTTCCAAGTACAGAAAAATCCCCCATAAGGAATCCTGTAATAGTTAGCCGAGACACGACATGATGGGCAGATGGCTTCCATCCTTTGCCCTGCCTCTTCTACGTAAGAGGGTTTTATGTGTAGAGAGAAGTGGAGGAAAAGCTTAGCCTGGCTGTGAAATAGCATGGGTCCCACAGTTCACAGTCTTTTCCTAGCCCAGTTGTCCTGGTCTAGGCCAATCTGAGAGTGATAACTGTGAAATTGTTAACAATTGCTTCTTGTTGCTGATGGCTGGTGCTGACCAACCACCTGCCCACAAATCCTGTTTGTCGATGTGTAAGCTAAAGCTGCCACCAGATGGCAGCAAACTCAGCCATCTGAGTTTGGCATGGATTTTGGTTGGAGCTGACGGTATACAAGATGTGCAGGTTCATGGCAGCCATTTCATTAGCATCAAAATAATGCGTTGGACCAGGGCAGTAGATAACTAAATTTTAAATCCCACTTCAAATCTTTTTTGGACTCCACTTATTATATTTGGACAGTGATTCTGTCTTTTCAATTATCTCACTTGGTCCTTACACCATAAACGGCAGTCAGCAAAATTACACTAGGTGTCCTGACATCTCTAAGGGGGTAAAACAGGAGGCATAGATAAGGCTTGCTAATGTTCATGAAATCAGCTTAGCAAATGGTTGTACGCGAGTCATAATTCTGCTGTGTGATGGTGTAAAAAATTCAAGACAGAAATAAACCAAAGAAAAATTATAAATTCCATTTCAAGGAGAGACCTGCTGCTTCTATTGTTTCCTTGGGCACAAGAGCCTGCTCTTTAAAGGTAGGATTCTGGAGGACAAGTAACATTACTGCCACTTTACAGGTAAATGTAATGGCCTTCCTTAGGGTTATCTTCCCAACTCTGCCTCTTTGAAGGCTCCCCTCCCAGTCTCCAGGGATGGTTACTAGCTTGAACTTTACAACCTTGCCCTCTTGGACATAGACAACTGGAGCAGGGTGAACCAAGCTGTTTCGGTCTCATTTCCCTTAGTCTGAGACTCATGTAGTAAGGCATTTAGAACTGAGTTCTGCAAATCACAGGGCACTAGAAGGAAGGCCCTTGAATTCTTTTGAGAACTCACAACACTCAAAACCTGCCTTGATTTATTTTCTTCTTGGGCCATGATTGTTTTTTTCAACATTTCCTTAGATTTTATAAAATAATATGCTATTCTTTAAAAATTACATGCACACATGGGATCTCCCAACCTCGGCACTATTTTGAACTAGGCAATTTTTTGTTGTTGGGAGCCATGCTATGCATTGTACGGTATTAGCAGTGTCCCTGAATTTCACCCAAGTGATAGCAGCAGCAGACTCTCTGTTGTGACACCTAAAAATGTCTCCACACATTGCCAGATGTTCACCATTGGTGGGTGACAGGACCACCCCCAGCTGAAAACTATCTATCTGTCTGTCTATCTATCTATCTTAGACCAGCTTGGTTTAGTATCTGTTTCTTATAGGTAAAAAATTATCCACTAACAAAAAATAGCTGGGCATTGTGGCAGGTGCTTATAGTCCCAGCTACTTGGGAGGCTGAAGCAAGAAAACTGCCTAAGCCCAAGAGCTGGAGGTTGCTGTGAGCTGTCATGCCATGGCACTCTACCGAGGGCAACAAAGTGAGACTCTGTCTCAAAAAAAAAAAAATTATCCACTAAGATGATGAGAAAATGAAGACATAGAGAAATTATGTGAAGTGCTCAAATACAAACAGAGCAAGTTAGTGGCAGAATCAACACCAGATATCAAATCTCTTCAACACTAGTGGGCTCTCTACTGCTTTCCACAAGAGCACAACTTGCCTAGCATCTTGCTTTCCCTTTTAATAAAACTCAGTACTACTTCAATTAGGAAATTGTGTTTATAAAAGGAAACACTGCTGGCTACCTTCCCTTATCTGTTTGGGACACCAAAAGGAATAATGTGAGTGAGGATCATGGTGGACTTTCTCCCTAGGAAGCTGAAGCAGTTTGAGCTTCTTGCTAAAGGTGGCTTGCCGTTGCCTTCCTTACCTAGTCTTAAAGACTAGTTCAATGAAGGGGCACTATTGGGTAATTATAAGATTTTACTTTTAGATCACTGGGGTAAATTTAGCTTGATATTTAGGTTGAATGTGGTCTTCTCTTGTTCTCTTGGTTTTGAGGTCATTTGCATCATCCACATCACTGTGTAATAGTAAACATCACTTTTTTTCATTCAGAATTTGCATTAGTTATGGAAACATTTGGAGGCCGGGAGGAAGTAAGAACACCAGTTCTGTGTAACAAATATGTAACAAATGTGAGATGAAAAAAAAGATTTATTTTTAAATTATCCAGTAAAATTTATTCATTTTGATCTGCAATTAGATAAGTTTTGAAAGATGCTTAGAATCATTTTACAACTACCACAATCAAGATACAGAATAGTTTCATCACTGTAAAAATTTCCTCCTACTTTCTACTTCTAATCAACTCCTCTTACCTGACCCTAATCTTGGGCAACCATTCTTCTATTCTATGTTCCTATAGTTTTGCTTTTTCTGAAGTGTCATATAGTAATAGTATGAAGTCTCTGGAGCAGTGTTTTTCAACCATTTTTATCTCATGGCACACTTGAATCTATAGTTAAACTTCTATGGCACACTTAAATTATATTGATCAAAAAAAATTAGAGCAAAAAGAATATACTTTGCTTTGAATTTCTTATAAAAATAATTTAATTAATGACTTTTAAAAATTTCTGTGGCACATCTAATCGTCTCACAGCACACTAATGTGCCAAGGCACACCAGCTGAAAATCACTGCTCTGGAGACTTGTTTTTTATGGAGCATAATGCATTTGAGATTTATCCATGTTGTTGGTATGTTGATGGTTTTGTTCCTTTTATTGCTGAAGAGCATTCTATTGCATGGATGTATCCATTCATCAGTTGAATGATAATGGGGATGTTTCTAATTTTTGGAGATTACAAATATACTGCTATAAATATTAATATTTGCTTATAGATTTGTGTGAACATAGTATTTCATTTCTCTTGGGTAAATATTGAGGGGTGTAACTGCTGAATCATAAGATAGGTATATATTTAACTTTATAAGAGACTGACAATTTTTTTTCCAGATTGTTATACAATTTTGGGTTCCCACCAATCACATATAACAGTTCCAGTTGCTTCGCATCCTTACTAGGCCTTGATATTGTTAGGTTTAAAAAATTTTATTTTAGTCATTCTAATATGTTTGTAGTTGTTTTATCTCATTGGAGTTTTATGTTACATTTTATTGATGATCATTTGGCATCTTTTCATTTGATCAAGTTTCAGTTCAAATATTTTTTTCATTTTAAAACTTAGCTTGTTTGTATTCTTATTGTTGAGTTTTGAGAGTTCTTTCTATATTCTGAGTACAAGTCTTTTGAATGATATATGAATGGCAAATGTTTTCTCCCAGTCTGTGGTTTGTTTTTCATTCTTTTAGTGACTTTTATAGGAAAAAATATTTTAATTTTGATGAATCCCAGTATCAAGTTTTTCTTTTATGGACTATGTTTTTGATAGGAGTCATATTGATAATTCCAACTCAGGATATTTTTTGGCTATTAAATATATTTCATAAATATTAGAAACTCTTTGAGGATTTCACTCAACTCCTGCTTGCAATGATGTGCAGACATTTTCTCTCATTTTTTACCACCAGCACTGCCCACATGAACACACCCACACACTTAAACATTACAGACGCAGATTTCCTGTGTCACTGTGAACCCTCAGCCTCCTCCCAGGCCTCCTCCCAAAGATCATGAAAGCCACATTTTCCAACTATATTTTATCTAACTCAGAGGAAAGTGCTATAAGATTGGAGTGGCCCGTGCTATTTTTAAGGCAGAACACTCTGAAATATCATTCTGGATCGTCTTGCTCAAAATTATAAAAGTTAATTGAAATGGCACTTTGCAAGCTCATTGGCCCCCAAAACATCTGTCCCTAGTATAACAAAACTCGTGCTACATACTAATGGAATTTTTAATTTTCAGCTCAATTAATTAGCTGTTTATTTACTTGTATTTTGAAACATCTTCCCAAATATTAAAAGAAATAGATGTTTTTAGTAGTTTTTCTTTTTCTTTTTTCAGCTCTTTCCTATTTCTCTTGGTCTGATTTGAAGTTGGCTCATTTCACAGTTAATATAATAAGTAAATGCCAAGAAAGAAAAGAAGGGAGGAGAATGGTTGAGTTAAAAAGTTAAAAGAGGAAAAATATAATTCTTTCTTCAGTATATGAAGCAAATCACTTTCTTGTTTCATTTTTAAAATTATATGTTAAAATATTTACTATTTCTTTTCATGCATTATATTTAATGAAATCATACCCTTAAATCATTGCCAGGGAAGATTCTGGGAAAATGGCAGAGTAGGAAGCATCAGAAATCTATCTCTCCACCTAGACAACAATTGCCCTTTCAGAGTCTCTCTGATGTAACTATTTTGTAACTCCAATGTCAAATGGAACCTTGAAAATTCCAGGAGAAGGCAAGGACAGTGAATTAGACTTAATTTGGGTGAATTTCAACTCTTGGCACAATACAAGTTAATTATCCTCCAACCCAGCCCTGTGGTAGGCTGTGTATGCAGTCCAAGAGCAGTTTGTGTTCACTTTGCAAGAGCCAGGGTGGGCAAAATTAACACTGTCCTCCAATGGCAAGGATCTATGCTCTGATTACTGATTGTTGCTTCTATGCTCTGATTACTGATTGTTGCTTCTGATCACAAAAATGCAAACAGAGAAAAGGCAATCCATGTTATTGCTCCTCTCACTATAGTAAGTCCCACCACCCCGGCTGAAATGACTTCCAGAAATTTAAAGGGCTGGTGTTTTCCCCCCTCTTCTTCATTTTCCTCCCTTGGGAATCAGATATTGAAGACTAAGGCATTCAAAAGCAACCATGTGTATGGGGTAAATTAGAAGGACATTGATCATGCCTGGGGGAAGATGCAGCCTCAGAAAAGACCCTACAAAGACTTTAAATTTATGCTTCTTATGCTTGACGCACACAGCCTACAGCATTCATAACTAACAAACAGAAAACAGCAAACCCTGGGGCAACAGGGAGAATTTCATTTTTAAAATTATCATATCATTAGATTTAGATGTCCAGTTTTTAACAAAAAGAAGTCACATACAAAGAAACAGAAAAGTATGATTCATTCAAAGGGAAAACAAGATGAAAAGAAATTGTCTCTAAGAAAGACCTGATGGTAGACCTACTAGACAAAGACTTTAAAACAATAATCTTAAAGATGCTCAAAGGACTAAAGGAAGATGTGGAAAATGTCAAGAAAATGATGTGTGAACAGACTGGAAATAATAATAAGGAGATAGAAAACCTAAAAAGAAACCCAAAGAAATGCTATAGCTGAAAAATATGATAACTAAAATGAAATTTTTACTAAAGGGGTTCAAAAGCAGATTTGGGCAGACAGAAGAAAGAATAAGCAAATTTGATGATAGAACAAGGAAAATTATTGAGTCTGATGCAAAGAAGTAAAGTAGATTGAAGAGAAGTTATCAGAGCCTAAAAGACATGTGGGGCACCAGTAAGTGGGCCAACTTACTTAATGTGAGAGTCCTAAAAGGAAAAGAGAGAAAGGGGCACAGAAAATATTTGAAGAAATAGTGACTAAAAACTTCACAAATTTGATGGAATATATGAATATGAACATATAAGAAGCTCAATGAATGCCAAGTTTGATGAACTCAAAGAGACTTATGCTGAGAAAAAAAATCATCAACATTATAATCAAACTGCCAAAAGTCAAAGATAAAAAGAGGATTTTGAGAGCAAGAAGAGAGAATTGGTTATATACAAGAGATTCTCAATAAGATTATGGACAAATTTCCCCTCAAAACCTTTGGAGGCCAGAAAGTAGTGGTCGGATATATTCAAAGTGGTAAAAATTTTTTTTTCTTTTAAAAAGCTATCAACTCTGGGGAAACATTTTATGAAGAAGGCTTCTGTGGCAATTGCCACAACAACAACAAAAATAAATAAATGGGACTTAATTAAACTAAAAAGCTTCTGCCCAGCAAAGGAGACAACAACCAAAGCAAATAAACAACCTCCAGAATGGGGAAAAAATTGCCTATTATGAATTGTACAAAAGCTTGATAACTAGTATCTACAGAGAACTCAAATTAATCAACAGAAAAGGAGCCAACAATCCCATATGTCACTTGGCAAGAGACATGAATAGAACCTTCTCTAAAGAAGACAGCTGACAAATGCAAACAAACATATGAAAAAATGCTCACCATCCCTAATCATCAGAGAAATGCAAATCAAAAACACCCTGATATATCACCTAATCCCAGTGACAATAACGCACATCACAAAGTCTCAAAGCTGCAGATGCTGGATGCGGAGAGAAGAGAACACTTTTATATTGCTGGTGGGACTACAAACTAATACAACCTTTTTGGAAGGAAGTATGGAGAATCCTCAAAGAACTCAAATCACCTCCCATTTGATCCTGCAAGCTCATTACTAGGCATCTACCCAGAAGAAACAAAATTATTTTATCACAAGGACATTTGCACTACACTGTCTATTGGAGCTGAATTTATAACTGCTAAAATGTGGAAATAGCCTAAATGCCCACCAACCTAGGAATGGATTAATAAGCTGTGGTGTATATGTATACCAGGAAATACTATTTAGCCACTTAAAAAGAGGGAGGCTTTACATCTTTTGTATTAACCTAGATTGAGTTGGAACATATTCTTAATAAAGCATCACAAGAACGGAGAAGCAAGAATCCAATGCAATCAACTGTAATATGAAGGCAGTAGATGATCTACTACAAGGTGGGAGGAGGGGAATGAGAAAGCAGAGAGGAGGGAGAGGGATGGGGGGTCACAGTGTATGGCACACCTCTTGGGGATAGGACACAATTATAAGAGGGATTTTACCTAAGAAATGCAATCAGTGTAACCTAATTCTTTGTACCCTCATTGAATCCCAAACAATAAAAAAAAAAATGAAATTTTTTTTTTTTAAAAAAGCTGTCAACTAATAATTTTCAGCCCAGGAAAATTATCTTTTAAAAGTGAGATGGAAATTAAGAAATTCATAGATAAACAGAAGCTGAGGTGCTTTGTTATTTTCCTTGCAAGAAATACAGGTTATGGCTCAGTGCCTGTGGCTCAACGGGCTAAGGCGCCAGCCACGTACACCTGAGCTGGCGGTTCGAATCCAGCCCCGGCCCGCCAAACAACAATGACGGCGGTGGCGGCAACCAAAAAATGGCCGGGCGTTGTGGCGGGTGCCTGTAGTCCCAGCTACTTGGGAGGCAGAGGCAGGAGACTGGCTCGAGCCCAGGAGTTGCTATGAGCTGTGATGCCACAGCATTCTATCCAGGGTGACAGCTTGAGGCTCTGTCTCAAAAAAAAAAAAAAAGAAATGCAGGTTGATATCATAGGACACTAAACAGTAACTTGAAATCATATAATGAGATAAAAAAATCTCAGTAAAGATAAATACATGTACAATTATAAAGGATAAAATTATTAGAACTAGTTGACATTAACTCTACCTTTTGTTTTCTGCATGATTTAAGAGACTAATACGTTTAAAAACAAAGATTAATCTAGAAGTTAGTGTTATTGTAACTTTGGTTTATAACCTTTTATTTTGGTTTCTACTTCATTTAAGAGGCCAGTGCATTAGAAATTATTAATGAGTTAATTGGACACACAGTATATTAGGAAGTAATTTTGTGACGTTTATAACTTAAAGGTGTAGGGAAAGAGCTTTTAAAGGAGCAGAGTATTTGTACGTTACTGAAGTTAGGATGATATAAATTTAAATTATAATATTATAATCTTAATATGTTAAGTATTGTAACCAATACCCCAATTGTAACCAATAGAAAATGGCTGAAAGGGAGTTAAAACTTTTACTACAAAAAAATCAACTAAACATAAGATAGTAATGAGGGACAAAAAAGCTATTAAGTCACATAGACAAATACCAAAATTATAGAACAGAAGTAAGTTTTTCCTTATCAGCAATTTATTATTTATTTTTTAGCAATTATCTAAATGTAAATAAGATTAAGTTCCCCATTCAAAAGGCAGAGATTAGAAAAATTGATAAGAAAACATGATCCAACTATATTCTGTCTACACGAGACTCACTTTAGATCCAAAGATACAAATAGATTGAAAGTGAAAATATAGAAAAGGATATTTCAGGCAAATAGTGACCAAAAGACGAGTAAAAATACTGATATCAAACAAAATGAACTTTTTTTTAATTTAAAAAATTTTTTCAAGCTTACCCTCTGTGAGAGTTTAAGAAAAATGAACTTTTAAAAAGGAATATAAAACTACTTATTGACCACTGTTCTCTGTTATTTATAACAAACAATATACAGTTGTATAATATTCTGATTATTATGAAGTTTTTTTTTTCTTTTTTTTATGGCTTCTGCTCAAACCAGTAATCCAAATACTGAAAAGTTTGAGTCTGCATGTAAGTAATGAGTTGGGGTAAGGGAAAAACATGCAGGTCAATAGTTTAGATTACAGAGTTTGTTCATCCATTTATGCCAGCAAGTCTGAAACTGCCAATATCTCTTAACCACATGATAAGGTTTCTATAAGCCAGGTTCCCAAGTATTGTCAGCATCTGTAAATCTCATCCACTTTAGGAAATCTTCCATGATCTCAAAAGGCAGAGAAGGTGGAAGAGTACTCATCGATCCAGTACTTTTTCCACCATAAATCCTTCAAGCTCTGCCTTTTCAACCCTTTTACTGTTTCTATTTTGTTTCTTTCTCATTTTTTGCAATGTAGTTTTACTGGAGGCCATTTTTTATTGTAGACTTGAAGAGCTATTATCTACCACCATTAATAATAGGTTCAATATGGCAAAAAGATATAATAATTATCAACATTTACACACTCGATAAGACTATAAAAATGCATAAGGTAAAAATTAACAAAATTAAAGGAAGAAGTAGACAGTTATAAAGGAATAGCTGGAGACTTCAATACTTCACCCTCAGTAAGATATAGAACAACCAGACCAGAAGCAAAGTGAGGAGATAGAGGACTTGAACAATATAATAAACCAACTAGATGTAAGAGACAGATATACTCTACCCAACAACAGTAGGTCACACATTATTCTCAAGTGCACATTGAATATTCACCAAGATAGACTATCTATTAGTGGACAAATTAAATCTCAATAGATTTTTAAAGGTAACTATCAGGGTCGGGCTTGATGGCTCATGCCTGTAATGCTAGCACTCTGGGAGGCCGAGGCGGGTGGATTGCCTGAGTTCACAAGTTTGAGACCAGCTTGAGCAAAAAGTGAGACCCCCTGTCTCTACTAAAAAATAGAAAAACTGAGGCAAGAGAATCGCTTGAGCACAAGAGGTTGCTGTGCACTATGATGCCACTGTACTCTACCCAGGGTAACCGCTTGAGACTATCTCAAATAAATAAATAGGTAAACTATCATACAAAGTATCTTCTCTAGGCTTGAGATGAAGTTAGAAATCAATAAGAGGAAGTTAGAAAATTCACAAAATTGTGGAAATTAAACAATATACTGTAAAACAAGCAATAAATTGAAGAAAAAAATCACAAGGATAATTAGAGAATACAGCTGAGTGAAAATGAAAACTCAACAGATCAAAACTATGGGGCATATGGAAAGCAGTAGTAAGAGGGAAATCAATAGTCATAAGTGCTTGCTTTACAAATGAAAAAGATCTCAAAGTAACAGCATAACTTTACACTTACGGAACTAGAACTAAAGGACAAACTACACCCAGAGCTAGAAGAAGGAAAGAAATAATAAAGATTGGAACAGAGATAAATGAAACAGAGAGAATAGAAAAATAATAGAGAAAATCAACAAAATCAAAAGTTGGCTCTGCAAGAAGATCAGCAAACTTGACAAAATTATAGCTAAAAAGTTTTTCATGGACTGTGAATAAAAAGAAGATTCGTATTACTAAAATCAGAAATGAAAGTGGGATATTACTACATATTCTATAAAAATATAAAGAATTTTAAGAGTATTATGAACACGTGTAAACCAACAAATCTGATAACCTAGTTTAAATGGAAAAATTATTAGAAACACAAAACCTACCAAGACTAAACCACAAAGAAATAAAAAACATGAATATACTTACAGTTCAGGATATTGAATCAGTAATCAAAAATCTCCAAATGAAAAGACTTGGTGGATTTACCAGTGAATTCTACCAAACATTTAAAGAAGAAGTAACACCAATCATTTTCAAGCTTTTCCACAGAATTTTAAAATAGAGAAAAATCCCTAATACATTCTATAAGACAGCATTACCCCGATACGAAAACCAGAGGAAAACACTAGGAAAAAACTACCGACCAATATCCCTTATAACATCCATGCAAAAATCCTCAACACAATTCTAAAAAACTAAATTCAACAGCACTTTAAAATATTATACATTATGACCAACTAAGATTTATTCCCGGAACGCAAGGATGATTCAACATACAAAAATCAATCAATCTAATACATATTCCTAACAGAATGAAGGAAAAATATATGCGATCATCTCAAAGAAGATATACAAATGACTAACAAGCACATAAAAAGATGTTATCAAAAAATCGAAGATGTTATCAACACAACTAGTCATTAGAGAAAAGCCAATCAAACCTTAAAAGTACAACCTCACACCCATTATTATTACTGCTACCCAAAGAGAGAAAATAACAAGTTTTGTCAAGAATGTGGAGGTATTGAAACCTTTGTACACTGTGGGAACGTAAAATGGTACAGCTGCTGTGGAAAACAGTATGGCAGTTCCTCAAAAAATTAAAAATAGAATTACTGTATGATCCAGAAAATCCACTTCTAAATATATACGCAAAGAATTGAAAGCAGAATCTTGGAGAAACATTTGTACATGATGTTCATAGCAGCCTTATTCATAACAGCTGAAGCATGGCCGTGACTCCAGTGTCCATTGACAAGTGACTGGACAAACAAAATGTGGTGTGTGTGTTCAATGGAATAGTCTTCAGCCTTAAAAGGGAATAAAACATGTGTGAACCTTGAGGACATTATGCCAAGTGAAATGGTCAGAAATGCTGTATCGTTCCACTCATCAGAGGTGCCTAAACTAAAGAATGGTGATTACCAGGGGAATGGAGGAAGAAGGATTGAGGAGTTACTACTTAATGGGTACAGAGTTTCAGTTCTTCAAACTATAAAGAGTTCTAGAACTGGATGTTGGCAATGGCTGTGCAGGAAAATGAACGTACTTAATGCTGCTAAACTGTACACTTACAAATGAGTAAGATAATGACTTTTATGTTATGTGTGTTTTACCACAAAAAGGCAATTGGAAAAAAACCAAGCATTACAAGTTATTTCTCGTCATAAAAAGATGTCTATTAAGACATCTATTGGGTGTGCTGACCCAGAGGGAGCCGGGGTTGGGAGTGCGTCCTGGGTGTTCTGCTGGTAGCCTGCTGAGTCACCTGCTCTGCTTCACCTTCTTCCTCCCCATGTTGTCCATCTACGGTTGCTGCTACTGCAGCCTCTGCACCCACTTCTTCAAAGCTTTCCATGACAGTTGGCTAAAAACACACAGATAAAGAAAAGAGAAAGAAGCCAGATGCAGAGGCTCACACCTGTCGTCTCAGCACTTCGGGAGGCCAAGGCAAGAGGAGTTTTTGAGGCCATGAGTTTGAGGCCAGTCTAGGCAATATAGAGAGACCTCAGTTCTACAAAATATTAAAAAAAAAAATTGCCAAACCCAGTGGCACGTGCTTGTCGTCTTAGCTACTTGGGAGGCTGAGGCAGGAGGATCACTTGAGCCAAGTTGTTTCAGGATGCAGTGAGCTATGATGGTGCCACAGCTCTCCAGCCTGGATGACAGAGCAAGATCTTGCCTTTAAAAAATAAAAATTCAGTCACACCTTTTGGGGGAAGACATGATTATAAGAGAGACTTTACCTAACAAATGCAATCAGTGTAACCTGGTTTCTTGTACCCTCAATGAATCTCCAACATTAAATTTTAAAAAAAATTAAAAATTTTTTAAAAATTAAAAAAAAGAAAAAGAAAAAAAATTAAAAAAGAAAGAATGATGTTTCATAGTCTTCTATAAAAACTATGAAGGAGCGTCCAGCCACAGAGATACATTATCAGGGCAAAGGCCAATGCATGAGCACTAAGAATGCCATGGCCAGACAGCGGCACTCTGGCCACTCCCAGATACATACGAAGTAAGTCCTGAGATTTTTGCAAGAACCTTGGGCAATAAAAGGGAAACCCCTTGAAGCATTTTTCAAACAGCTGATAATGTTCGACAGCTTAGAAGAGAAACAGAACTGCTGGATGCCAGTGGCAGAATCACAGGGAAAATTCTACTTTCTGCAAAGCTTCACTTAAATACCATGAAGCATAGTTGGAAATTGATAGAAATGCTGACAAGTGACATAATTTCAAATAGTAAAGCCTCAGTAATTTTCACAAGTCAGTAGCTCTAAGCATGGCATTGACATTGGGTTTTTTTTTTTTTTTTATCTTTCATGACTTTCAGAATGATTTCTTCTGTTCAATGCTAAAAAATTTTTAAGAGTATTACAGAATGTTACAATAGTGGAAATGTTTACACACTCCACAGCCTTCAATTATAAGGCACAGTAAAAGTGTCAGGCAGTTTCTGCTGTGTCATTTGCTCTGAAAAGTCTCACCTGTGCTTTATCATTCTTCCTTTTTTTTTATTTTTTTATTTTTTATTGAAACATAGCTGTGTACATTAATTCACTCATGGAGTACAGTGTGCAGGCTTCACATACAATCTGAGATATTTTCATCTGCCTGATTGACATGACATTCATGAGATTTTCTCATTTACTGTGTGATAACATTTTTGATCAGCATTTAGAAGGTTTCTCCTCACCCTTCAGTTATGCACCTCAAGTGTGATCTCACCTTTTATCATTCTTCCTTAACAGCTAAAACACCAAGCAAATGTCTGAGTCCTAAGAATTTATAATTCTTCCAATTTTTAGTAGTTGAATTTTTGTCAACATAGTACATTCTTTCAAT
>CAUYRH010014155.1:0-12694 GCA_963574655.1 Perodicticus potto
TTGGTAAAAAAAAATATTGGTACCTCCTGATGTGTTGGCAAAAAATTGCATCAATTATGGTACTTCTTTTTTACCACCAACACCCACACGCAAAAAAAAAAAAAAAAAAAATAGATTCCAAACAATTTAAGTAAACTCAAAGACAAATTAGGTCCCGGCGTCTACCGCAGGTTTGACTCCGGACTGCGGAGAGGGGGCCACGAAACCGGTGCCCGGCGCGGGGCCGCGGGCGAAGCCCCGGCTCCGCAGGCCGGCGGCCAGGGGCGGCTACGTACCTCCGGGGTCCGTCCAACCTCTAGTGGACGGCAGTCTGCATCAGGAAGAAGCGGGCCGGCGGGACGTTTGGTGGGAGGTTGGGCGCCGGATTCGGCACTCCGCAGGCTTCTCGAAGGTCTACAAGGGGCCGCTGCCGGGCCGGGCCGGGGTGCTCCGGCGGGGCACGACTCTGCGCGTCTGCTGCCCACTCAGTACCAGCTCTGGGAAAGAAGACAGCGCTGAGACGCTAGCGCAGACAGTTGGGCTCCGCGTGGGGCAGCGCGGCGTCGGGGATCGGGGCTGGCTTTGCAAACGCCAGGAGCTTTGCAGCGCCTGGCGGGGCTCGGCGGGAGGGCGGACTGGAGCTGCGGGAGAAGGAAAGGGCTGAAGGGCAGCGGGCTGAGGCTAATGCACCGGGGGTGGCGACGTCTACGACGGCGTCTCCGGGCTTCTGCCCCGAAGCGCGCGGAGCCGAAGGATCACCCACGCCGGGGGTGGAGGAAGGCGGGAAAGGGGCGGGAAGGGGGCGGGGCTTGAGGGGCCACGAGCCAGGGGCCGCTCCGGGCCGCGCGCCCCCTGCGGGCCGCGGGAGCTGCCCGGGGCCCGCCCAGGGAGGCGGGGCTGGCTGGCACAGGGCCTCGTGCTCTGGCGTCTGAACGCGGAAGCCCGCCACACTGGGAAAGAGGGCGGGAGCGGGAAGCCACGGGGTGGAGAGCTGGCGGAGGGAGGCCCCTCGGCCCTTGCTGGAGGCCCAAGGGGGCCAGAGCGCAGCCCGGCGGGTGTTTACCTTCCCCCTGGTCGAGCGCCAATGCCGCCATCTTTCAGCCCAATTCGCGTCACATCCGGCGCCAAGGGAGTGGGAGCGGGTGTGGGAACCGGGTAGGGGGAGGACTGACCCGCGCTCACGGCGCCCTTCGTCCTGGCTGCCTGCTTGCCCCCACAACTGGGCCCAGCGAGGAAAAGAGGGGACTCGCTTCCGTGGCCGCCGGCCTGGCCCGACGCGGCTTCCCCCGCACCGCGGCCGTCGGGGCTAGGAACGAACGCTAGGTTGTTGCTTGTCCCCTCGCAGCGGTCCTCAGGCTACGCAAGTGGTGGGCCCCGGACTGCGGTGCGCCCACCCTGGATAAGTTAAGCATTAGAAAGCCAGGAAAGTGTTATTTTTCTTTTTTGCATCTTGCACACGGTGTGGGTGGAGGAACACGGACAACGTGGAGGGAGCTTTGCAATAGATACCTGTTAAAAAAGTGACTAGATCTGCACCAAATGACATCATTTTTGTAAAGCAATTTGCAGTGGTTTATTGCGTCACGCTTCTGCTTGGCTTACTGCACAACGATGACACATTTCAGAAATAAATTTCCCAGAGGTGGGAAAATTCATAAAAAATGGTATGTCTGCACCACACGGAGAAATGCCGGATCTAAAAAAGCTGTTGTTTTTACTTGCATAAACATAAGCAAAAACGAACATTCAGAGGGCAATGATTCTTCTTCGTTTTTAACAAATCAGCTGTAGAATTCTAGCTAACGCTTTTTAAATATCACCTTTTCTTGATTTAAGAATGTAAAAACTACACTATAGGACTCTAAATTTATTATGAAATCTTTTTGCGGAAAAGGTATGCATGACGGAAATACACAATTGGAAGCCAGTGGTTCTACAGCTAACCTAAAATTAGGACATCCACTGCCCATTTCGGATGTTAAACAGAGGTATTTCTTCTTCCCCACCTTCCACCCCCATCCCCCGCCACCTCCTACCCCCCGCCGCCATTTTCTCTCTAGACCAATATCCCGATGAACTTTCCGTGAGATGTGTGGCTAAAAGCAATCATTCTCTCTTTCTAGTAAACTTAAAATGCCATGTTTCCTAAGAGGCCAAAATAGCATGCACGGTGTACTGTTTTGCTGAAGTAGACTACTTCATGGGAAAAACAGAGACTCACCTTAATCTTTTGGAAATAGCTTCCCTTTTCCGATTTAAACCATTAAAAACCTTTTAAAAGCTGTTAACCATTGAAATGCCCGAGATGCTCACACAGTCTTTCCATCTTTTCCAGTAGATCCTTTAACATACTTGTTCATTATTATTAAATCTTTGCTGTATTACTGCCTGACAAAATACCTTAGAATTTATTGCCTTGAAACAAAACATTTTTAAAACCATAAAATAAACATTGCAACTACACACATTCACCTTTTGAACATTTTAATTTTCTTTTTTTTTTTTTTTTTTGAGACAGAGCCTCAAGCCATCACCCTGGATAGAGGGCCGTTGCATCACAGCTCACAGCAACCTCCAATTCCTGGGCTCAAGCGAGTCTCCTGCCTCTGCCTCCCAAGCAGCTGGGACTACAGGCGCCTGCCACAACGCCCAGCCATTTTTTTGTTGCAGCCATCATTGTTGTTTGGCGGACCTGGGCTGGATTCGAACCCGCCAGCTCAGGTGTACGTGGCTGGCGCCTCAGCCGGTTGAGCCACCGGCGCCGAGCCGAACATTTTAATTTTCATACATTATTCCTGGACATCTAAAAACGCTGAATGTTTATTTTTGTGCATTAACACATTTTGAGCTATACATTATTATAAGGTGCTTATGTTCTCAATTCAGGCAGGAAATGAAATGTTTCTGTGTTCTGTGTAGCAGATATAAATGCACACTGGGGCGGTGCCTGTGGCTCAAAGGAGTAGGGCACAGGCCCCATATGCTGGAGGTAGCAGGTTCAAACCCAGCCCCAGCCAGAAACTGCAAATAAAATAAAATAAAATAAAATAAATAAAAATTAAAAAAATGCACAGTGAATGATGTCTTAAGCCATTGTAATCAGTGTACACCTCTTATGATTTTACATGATTTCATATATGGCATTTCTTTATGTTCAAAATGTGCTTTTGGGGCAGCACCTGTGACTCAGTGGGTAGGGCGCCAGCCCCATATACCAAGGGTGGTGGGTTCAAACCTGGCCTCAGCCAAACTGCAACAAAAAAAGTAGCCGGGCTTTGTGGGGGGCGCTTGTAGTCCCAGCTACTTGGGAGGCTAAGGCAAGAGAATCGCCTAAGCCCAGGAGATGGAGGTTACTGTGAGCTGTGTGACGCCATGGCACTCTACCCAGGGAGATAAAGTGAGACTCTGTCTCTACCAAAAAAAAAAAAATTAAATTTAAATTAAAAAATAAATAAATAAAAACAAAATGTGCTTTTGGGGGATACTTGACTGTTTCTGCAACTGGGCTGTTTTTTAATCAATGTATATATTTACTATGTAAACTCCCTCCAAAGTTATCTTTAATCAGTAATGCCTCTTACACTTTAATTTTAAAAAAAAAGTAGTGCGTTATGCAGAGGGTGCCAAGGAACGTATACACATTTTAAGAAAGAAAAAAACAAATAGCTGGGCGTTGTGGTGGATGCCTGTAGTCCCAGCTACTTGGGAGCCTGAGGCCAGAGAATCGCCTAAGCCCAGGAGTTGGAGGTTGCTGTGAGTTGTATGACGCCACCGCACTCTACCAAGGACGATAAAGTGAGACTCTGTCTCTACAAAAAAAAAAAAGAAAGAAAGAAAGAAACTATATTCAAATTGTAATAGTCAATATATACCAGTAACAAAAGACAAATTCAAGTCACGTAGAGTACCTCTTGTAATTGCAGAAGTCAAATGTGACTTGAGTATTACAAATTTAATACAATTTTTTCCTTTCTCAAAGTGTGTATACATTTTTTGGCACCCTTGGCATATAGAAGGCTCTCTACTACCTTAAGAAGACATTCTGCTCTTCCATTATCAAGGAAAGTAAAACCCCCTCCTTTAAATAAACCAATGCCTCCAGATAATTCTGTCTTCAATAACTTTACCCACCAGTTGCTAGAAAGTACTAGAAGTTCCTAAATACCTTGAGGGCATCCTTTCACATGTAGTAGCGCCCCACAGGGCAGGTGGGAGCTCTGTTTTCCTAGCCCTCTAGCCTAAGTATTTAAGAATACACATTCCTCAATCACTATTCTATCTATCTAGCAGCCCGAATGTTGGAGGCATGCTAGAGGCTTGTGCCTGGTACAGTTGGAAGGAGGTTCCTCCCCAGGGGTTCTGAAGATTTAGGATACTGCATACCCTCCTCTAAGCTCCTGTTTTTGTTTTTGTTTTTTTAAGTTGAGGCTTGGGCCAGCTGGGTGGCTCACACCTGTAATCCCAGCACGCTGGGAAGCCAAGGGTTGGGAGTGTGTGGATTGCTTGAACTCAGGAGTACAAGACCAGCCCAAGCAAGAGTGAGACCACGTCTCTAAAAAAAATAGCCAGGCATTGTGGCGGATGCCTGGAGTCCCAGCTACTCAGGAGGCTGAGGCAAGAGGATGGCCTGAGCCAAGGAGATTGAAGTTGCTGTAAACTCTATTGCCATGATACTCCATGAGGGTGACAGAGTGAGACTGTCTCAAAAAAAAATTTTTTTTGAGGCTTTTCGGAAATCCAGAGTCTGTCGTAGTTGTCTTGGTAATCACTTTTCTTATACCTCCACCCAATCTTTGGGAGTCAGAGTAACATCTGCAAACTCTAATAAAGCTGCAAATGCATTCTCTTTCCTCTTGAAAACTGTTTTGCCAAACACTCTATTGCTGTTCAGAAATTTTACGGCATCTAGTGGGATTTATTCTAATCTCAGTCCCTTGGGTAAACTGGTATCCCCCAAATCTGCAGGTCCACACCAAGTCCTATATGCCAGCATATTCATTTTTTTTTTTTTTTGAGACAGAGCCTCAAGCTGTCAGCCTGGAGAGAGTGCCGTGGCATCACAGCTCACAGCAACCTCCAATTCCTAGGCTCAAACGAGTCTCCTGCCTCTGCCTCCCAAGTAGCTGGGACTACAGGCGCCCGCCACAACACCCGGCCATTTTTTGGTTGCAGCCGTCATTGTTGTTTGGCGGGCCCGGGCTGGATTCAAACCCGCCAGCTCAGGTGTACGTGGCTGGCGCCTTAGCCCGTTGAGCCACAGGCGCTGAGCCTATTTTATTTTATTTTTTTTTGAGACAGAGCCTCAAGCTGTTACCCTGGATAGAGTGCTGTGGCATTACAGCTCGCAGCAACCTCCAATTCCTGGGTTCAAGCTAGTCTCTTGCCTCCGCCTCCCAAGTAGCTGGGACTACAGGCGACTGCCACAACGCTCGGCCATTCTTTGGTTGCAGCCGTCATTGTTGCTTGGTAGGCCCAGGCTGGGTTCTAACCCGCCAGCTCAGGTGTACGTGGCTGGCGCCTTAGCCTGTTGAGCCACAGGTGCGGAGCCTCTCTCAATTTTCTGAGACTCTCCCCCCACTTATCTTCTACTTCATTCTACTCCCAACGTCTGGGATCCTCAGAGACTCTCCCCCACCTCTGACTGTCCCTCTTGTCTACTGTCCTGGTCCTGGCCCCTTGAAGCCCTCACACATTCCCAAGCAGGTGGGTCCCTCCCCCTCCCCCTTTAGGAGATTCCTTCTTTATTCTACATCTCCTGGGTGTAGGGGCCTGGACATCTTCCCTAATTTTCCCTGTTGCTGCTGCTGTTCCTCTTCTTCATGAGGATGAGACACTTGAGCCTGCTCGGGATCCTCTCCCTCCCTGTTGTCACAGCCTCCTCTGTCCCCCTCTTCTGGCCACTTATCCAACCCCTTTCCAGTAACTTAGAAAGCTTCTTGTGCAACCTCTTGCGACACGTGGGGAGGCCTTCTCTGTCTTTCTCTGTTGTCATCAATGGGTTCTTAAGAGGAGTAGGGCCCCTTGAAACCTTGAGGATGTGGGGTAACCAGATGTGGGGGAGGAAGACAGAGAGGGACCTTTGGAAACTTTGACAGGGCTGGAATTTTCTGCTGGGTTTTAACCTTCTTTCCAGCAGCCACAGCTACCAGGCTTTCTGTTTCCCTCCTGGCTCCCTTACCCACCTTCATTGTGGAGTCCTTCCCTCTAGGTGGGAGATGCTGTCCCCGCTGTGGAGGTGTTTGAAGGTGAGCCAGGAAACAAGGTGAACCTGGCAGAGCTGTTCAAGGGCAAGAAGGGTGTGCTGTTTGGAGTTCCTGGGGCCTTTACCCCTGGCTGTTCCAAGGTGAGCCCCTTCCTCTCTAAGGATCAGGAACTGAGATCTTTTGTTTTCTTCTCAAGTCCTGCACATAGTCCTTATAAGACTGTTACAAAAGCATTTCAGTGTGATCAGAAAATAAGCAGAAGGACTGGAAAGGTAATAGTACCAGGAATGTTGGAGAAAGGGTATTACAGTTAAATCCAGCACTTCTTGTTGGTCCTGTTGAGTAGTGATAGGCACTGTGGAAGGTACTTGGGACGTAAGTAAATAAGATATAGTCGTGCACGTTAGAAATTCTTGGTTGGCCAGGTGCAGTGGTTCATACCTGTAATCCTAGCACTCTGGGAGGCCTACCGAGGTGAGTGGATTGCTTGAGCTCAGGAGTTTGAGACCAGGATTAGCAAGAGTGAGACCCCATCTGTACTAAAAATAGAAGAAATAGCCCGGCATGGTGGTGTATGCCTGTAGTCCCAGCTACTCAGGAGTCTGAGGCAGGGAGTTTGAGGTTGCTATGAAGTAGGCTGACACCATAGCACTCTAGCCTAGGTAACAGAAGGAGACTTATCTCCAAAAAATAAAGAAGTTTATGGTTTATTTATTTATAGAGTGGTCTATGCAGTTCTCTGTGTCTGATCAAAGGAATTAAGACAGGGCAGTGAGCAGGGCCTGGAGATGAAGGGTGGGCTGAGAAGCAGATGCTATTGTCCTTTTTGACTCTTTGTTTCCCCTTGTCAGACCCACCTGCCAGGGTTTGTGGAGCAGGCTGAGGCTCTGAAGGCCAAGGGGGTCCAGGTGGTGGCATGTCTGAGTGTTAATGATGTCTTCGTAGCTGCTGAGTGGGGACGAACTCACAAGACAGAAGGCAAGGTGAGCTGTGGGGCTTAAAGGGGGTTGGAGCTTGGTAGGAGATCTTTCTGTGACCTTTACTTTCTCTCTTAGGTTAGGCTCCTGGCTGACCCCACTGGCGCCTTTGGGAAGGTGAGTGTGCCCCTAACCTCAACTACAGAATAGTTCCTCTGCTAGGGCTTGGAAGCAGGGACTTGGAGGAACATGGCTGTGCAGGGGAGCAGTGGGGGCCTTCGCCAGTTCTGGAGGTTCCTGACGCTTTCTTCTGTTTTTTTCTTAGGAAACAGATTTATTACTAGATGATTCTTTGGTGTCCCTCTTTGGGAATCGACGGCTTAAGAGGTAAAAGTGCTGGGTCCTCCGTGGGGACTCTGGCTCCTGCCTCCCTTCCTGTCTCCATCCCAACCCCCAGGCCCAAGCTGATGCAGCTGGCCTGCCTTTCTTTCTGGCAGGTTCTCCATGGTGATAGAAGATGGCGTAGTAAAGTCCCTCAATGTGGAACCCGATGGCACAGGACTCACCTGCAGCTTGGCACCTAATCTCATGTCGCAGCTCTGAGGCCCTCGTCCTAGGCTTGTTTCCTCTACCCGATCCCATCTCACTTGCCAACCCTGGGCAGAAGGGCCCAGCACAGCCTCTCCTGGGGCTGCCCATTGGAACCTTGGCAAAATTTCTACAATAAACACTTCTCATTCATGCCTGTCTCCTTGTTTTGAACTGTTGCCTCAGTGAGCACCAGGCCTCATGACATAGTCACACATTGAGTAGAGAGCCATAAAGGTGGCAGGTAGGGGCTAAAGGAGAGAACATGGGAGACCCTAACTTAATTAAGGAGGGGTCATAGGAGGCCTCTTGCTAGAGGTGTTACTAAGCATCGGTCAGGGAGCTGGGAATGAGCCAGTGGCCTGAAGGGCAAGAGGAGGAGCAGTCTATGCAGAGAGGGCGTGTATGTCCAGGCCCAGGCAGGCATGAATTTGGCACACCCTGTGGCTTGAGTACTTGGTCTCTGGGTGCTGACTGATGTCATTGAGGCTGGTAATCCCAAAGTAGAAACCTTGGCTCCAGGAACCTCCTGTTGGGGTGGGCCCAGCCCCACTATCCTTTCAGGTTTGAACCTCTCCCTGGGAGTTCCCTGGTGCCTTGGGACCATTTGACTGGCAGGAGGGACTCCCATCAATGGGAGCAGCACTCTTTTAGTCCAGGAGGGCACCCTGGAGGAGGAGTCTGCAAGTGATCTTTGACAGTGAGAAAATACTGGCAAGGCCTGCCCAGTGGAGGGGGGAGGTGAGGGGGCAGAAGCCAGGGATGCCAGCAGGTTTGGCATTCATTTTGGGGTATTGAGGCCTTGCCATTTTGGGGCCTCTGCCTCTTGGCCCTGAGAAGCTGTGAGCATGGCAGAGATTGTTAGGCCCCCACTGTGTTTAGGGGCTCACAGTTGGGAGGTCAATGCCTGTAGAGCGCTTACTACATGCCAGGCACAGTGCTGTGTGCTTCGGGTGTGGTGACAGCCCTCACAGAGGTCCATTCAGAGGGGGTTGGAGCATGTGCTTTCAGCATTGTGCAGAGCTGCCCTGCATGTATCAGGCTCTGAGGGCTCTCCCTGGTGTTCTCCAGCAGCTCAGCCGCAGAGCTGGCTATGGCAAGCCGCATATTCATGGGAGGTCAGGAAAGGCCAAGGAAAGGTCTCTTAGAGCAAATGACCCTTGAGGCAGTGGGAACAGCTGCAGGGATGGAGGAGTGGGTTGGTCCTAGGCTGCCAAGGGTGGCAATGGCAGCTGGGGTGAGAGAGGATGCTGGGAGGTCAGTGGGCATCTTAAGCCTGTAAATGGTTCGCCTTCTACCTTACTGGCACCTCAGCCATGAAGATTTTGGGGCTCAAAAAAAATAATACCCCAAAATGAAGGCCTCAGAAGTAGCCTCAGAAACAAGTTTTTCTCTCACCTTCTCCAGCCCTCTTCTCTCTCAATCTCATTCTCCCAGGAGGCTGGCCAGCAAAACTAGAATCCTAATTCCCCAAGGCAGATCATCAAAAACACAGCCCCTTTCCCCCCAAACCAGCCATAAAACCTAAAAAGACTACTGTTAACTTTCCCTCTGTCTTTCTCTGTAAAAAGGGCCATAAAGAAATTATCTGACCTACCTTGTGTGATTACAGGTCATAAGACCCTCATTCCAATGAGAGCCCAGCCCATACCCAGAAGGAAGAGTGTGTTCAGAATACAGGAGGCCTCGCTGGGTTTCCCCACTGAGTCACACCCTTTTTGTCCAATCATATTTCTATATAGCTAACTATACTTTGTTGAACTTGAGCATAAAAATGGAAAATTTCCCCTGTATCTTTGGGTTTTCAACGTTTCCCACGTATACATGTTATGTAAATTTATATGCCTTTTCTCTAATTAATCTGCCTTTTGTGAGTTGATTTTTCAGCAGACTTTCAGAGGGCAAAAGGGAAATTTTCCCTTGGTCCCAACAAAGGATTTCTGTGGGGCTGTGGCAGGTCAGATTCACACCTGGGCTGCTGTGTGTGCAGCTGAGCGGCAGGGAGAGGCACCAGCTGGGCAGCAAAGGAAGGATCCACCATCAGAGACCTGCTCAGGAGGTGGGGGTGGGGCGGGATGTGTTGGGAGGGAGCAAGAGTCCAGGGAACACCCCACCAAGTGTAATTGGCTGGGTGGTTAATGGTGTGTCCAGTGTGTGTGTGGCGGGGAGGTGGCCTCCCTGCTTGGGTTCCAAGTGCTCAGTCTGCTTGAGTTGACCTGCCTGCCAACCTTTGCCTCTCAGTTTCTTTCCTGTGACCTGCCACCCTTCAGGGGTCTGAGGGTTGGGCAGGGGGCTGACTGTGCCTGTGGTTTCTCTGGTATCCTGCCAGCCTCTTCTCCCCATGCCAAACTCTGGGTCACAGTGTTGTCCTTGCTGACATGAAGGTGCAAAGGCCCTTTCTTTCTCAGATACCATCTCTCTTTAATCCTCTTCTGGTAAAAGTAAGGAGACTGAGGTGTGGAGCTTCCCACAAGGGGACTTGTGAGCTTCAGTGTCTGCATCGGTAAATGAGGAGATAGGATTACCACCCCAGGGGCCACGCATCCTGTTCCTGGTCCCCGCAACCATGCGATGCCTGGAAGTTCCCTTCTGTACAGGACAGCCCAGCCTCTGTCTCTGTCACTGCATCCTCTCTGCTTCCTCCACTCCCTGGTTCCCAACTGTGGTGGCTGATAGCCAGGGAGGCCTCTGAAAGGAGGTGTCTCCTTCGGAGTCCCTTGCCATTGGCTGGGCCTCTAGGCCAAGATGAGGGGCCTTCAAGGTTTGGGTAACCCTTAGGACAGCCCAGGGGGTTCAGGGTGTGGGTGGAGGGAGGCTGGAGCCAACTATTGAGTGAGTGGCTAGGGCCAGCCCTGGGAGTGGCTCCAGGCCCTGGAGGGTCCTCCATCAAACAAGCAAACAATGTCTGGCAGGGTTATCTCCAGGGTGCACAGGCTGAGCTTCAGGCCTGGAGACAGGGTCCACCTGGGGCTGCCACCTGCAGGGCTGCAGGTGTGGCCTTCCTGGGCTCTGGATGGCCCAGGGCCAACAGTAAAATACTAAACAAATGAACAAAATAACCTGAAACATTCATCCAACACATGCCCAATTAAAACTCACTGCACCTGTTCTGACCTGCCCAAGGCCATAGTAATGTAACTCAGAAGCCCAAGTGTTTTACTCAGCACAGGTGGTTCTGGGCCTTCCTGGGTCACAGTGCTTCTTAACCTTCCTAAAGCCTCCTAATGCTACGACCCTTTAATACAGTTCCTCACGTTGTGGTGACCCCAACCATAAAATTATTTTCATTGCTACTTCATAACTGTAATTTTGCTACAGTTTTGAATTGTAATGTTAATATCTGATATGCAGGATGTATTTTCGTTGTTACAAAGGAGTCGAGACCCACAGGTTGAAAACCGCTGGTAAAGTCTCTTTGAAGGACTGATGAACACACCCCCACATGCTCCTTAAAGGTTTCAAGGAACACTTGGAATCCTTTCGAAACCTCCAAAAGACCCCCTGCTCCCACCTGGCAGGCATCTAAGCATAGAGGGTTCACTGGGCTTTGGGATCAGACCACCACAGTGTGAATCCCAACCTGCTGCTGAGAAGCTGGGTGACCTTGGGCAGGTTGGTCTTCCTTGACCCTACTTCCTTCATCTTTATTTATTTATATTTTTTGTAGAGACAAAGTCTTACCTTATTGCCCTCAGTAGAGTGCCGTGGCATCACACAGCTCACAGCAACCTCCAACTCCTGGGCTTAGGCAATTCTCCTGCCTCAGCCTCCCGAGTAGCTGGGACCACAGGCGCCCACCACAACACCTGGCTATTTTTTTTGTTGTTGCAGTTTGGCCGGGACTGGGTTTGAACCCGCCACCCTCGGTATATGGGGCAGGCACTGAGCCACTCACTGAGCTACAGGTCTACTCACTGAGCCACAGGCGCTGCCCTATTTATTTATTTTTTGAGACAGTCTCACTATGTTGCCATGGGTAGAGTGCTGTGCCATCACAGCTCACAGCAACCTCAAACTCTTGGGCTTAAGCGATTCTCTTGCCTTAGCCTCCTAAGCAGATGGGCCTATAGGTGCCTGCCACAATGCCGGGTTCATTTTAGAGAAGGTGTCTCACTCTTTTTTTTTTTTTTTGAGACAGAGCCTCAAGCTGTCACCCTGGATAGAGTGCTGTGGCATCACTGCTCACAGTAACCTCCAACTCCTGGGCTCAAGCGAGTCTCTTGCCTCCACCTCCCAAGTAGCTGGGACTACAGGCGCCTGCCACAAAGCCCGGCCATTTTTTGGTTGCAGCTGTCATTGTTGTTTGGCGGGCCTGGGCTGAATTTGAACCCACCAGCTCAGGTGTACGTGGCTGGCACCTTAGCCCATTGAGCCACAGGCGCCAAGCCGAAGTCTCACTCTTGTTCAGGCTGGTCTCAAACTTGTGAGCTCAGGTGTTGTAACTGAGGCCACCCATAAAAAATACGGACCCCCACTTTGGGTATAAATCAGAGGTGATTTTATTTACTCCTGTGCAGGGGGCTGCTGCAAAAAGGCAGATGGCCCAAATCAAGTGGTCATTTATTACATCTGTACAGACAGACCGCTGCCCAAAGGGCAAATGGCCAAATCAGGTGGTACATCTGCACAGACAGACCGCTGCCCCCAAAAGGCAAACGGCCTCTACGAGAAATGCAGGCAGCCTTTTATACCCTTTTTGTGCTGATGTGGCAAAGCAAGCATGTACAAAAGCAAAATATGACGGGTTACAAGGTGGAGTCACAGTCAGGCAGTTGGCTCAGGGGGTAGCTGCGCGGCAGCTCAGGGGGGGTAACTCAGTAACCATGGGGACAACTTGGAAAGCCCAGTACCTGGGAAACTCAGTTGCCTGGGAATCTCTGCTTGAGTGAGTTTTTATCATTGTTTAGCTGGCTAGGGAGGTTGAGGTAAGTTTCTCATCATTGTGTTTAGACATTGCTAGGGAGTCAGGGAACTCAGAGAACTTCCTTGTCAGAAACCTGTTCTCAG
>CAUYRH010014156.1:0-34536 GCA_963574655.1 Perodicticus potto
GCCACACCTACAGTGCATCTTAGAAGGGTACAGGCGAACCTTACTAAATGCAGAATACAAATGTCTTCATACAATAACTAAGAAAATACCATGAAGGCTATGTTAATCAGTTTGATGAAAATAGTTCAGATTGTATATGAAACCAGCACATTGTACCCCTTGATTGCACTAATGTACCCAGCTATGATGTAATAATAAAAACAATTTAAAAAAAGTAAAATAGTACCAATTTTTAACTTGACTATAAACTTAAGCATCTGAACATTAAGAATTAAAAGTATAACCTTTGGATCAGGCTGGCTGCCAGCGAGAGGGATTGGTTTGGTGAATACACTTGATAAAAGATAGCAGAAGGAGACTAACCTTCCTTCTATATCTAACTGGAAGCAATTATGGGGCTCTTGATAGTGCTTTAAAATACAAAATGAAGCTTTTAACACACCTCAGAAGATACATAGATATAGTTATTGTAGACAATTTGGATAATTCAGAGAATAAGCGAAAAATAAAACATTCAAAAATTATTAGATTTTGTGTTGTAATTGAAAAATAATTTTGTATTAATACAGCCTGATCAAATTTGTTGGTAGTAATGTCCTAAAAGGGGAATCAGCCTCCAAACAAGTTTCTTCTCTCAAGGAGACTATACAGTAATTTAAATGGAATAAAATATCAGACCTTCTATCTTGATGTGACTAGCTCTGGAAATTTTGTTTAAGAACCCAGAATTGGCTGTTATTTCAAAAGCAAACTCATTTCTATATGTGGGTAAATCAATTCAATTGAAATATGAAGAGTTTATTAATTGGTGTAAAGAGCTGGGTGTAAAGAGCTTGAAAGTTTCTGGGAGAAAATTCAGCATAATTTTAACTTCTTTATTTTGACAACTCAATACATTCAGAGATATGTGCAACCTATAGTTTGATTGTGTTTTCTCTATAGAATACTGCTTCTTAAGTAGAGATGAAATGAATTTAGTAACACATAATGTTAAAATTCTAGGATTCTAACTTTCTGTAATTCTGTCTTGATTTAAGTATGAATAACATTCAAAGAAGATGCTAACTATAAACAGACATAAAATCAAGATTATGCTTAATAGACAATGACTAATCTAAATTATTGAGAAAATAAAAGTTTCAATGAACAGTCACTCCACCTCTTATGGAACTGAGAAATTGACATAACTTATTGTAAATCTACTATTAATACCATTATTTCTAAACCTGAATAGAATTTTTAGGAAGAGAAAACATAAGACTATTCAAAAAGGGTGGAAAGCCAGTGGTAGAAATGGAAAGACTTTTAAAAAGGCTTAGCAGAGCAGCAGGCTCAGCACCTGTGGCTCAACGGACTAAGGTGCCAGCCACGTATACCTGAGCTGGTGGGTTCGAATCCAACCCAGGCCCGCCAAACAACAATGACGACTGCAACCAAAAAATGGCAGGGCTTTGTGGCAGGTGCCTGTAGTCCCAGCTACTTGGGAGGCAGAGGCGGGAGACTCGCTTGAGCCCAGGAATTGGAGGTTGCTGTGAGCTGTGATGCCACCACACTCTATCCAGGGTGACAGCTTGAGACTCTGTCTCAAAAAAAAAAAAAAAAAAAAGGTTTAGCAGCTTAGATGATAGCTCATTATTATGAAATATATAGCTACCTAGAAATCACGAGGTACTACATATTCATTAATATTTTTACCTCATATAATTCTTCTCTTGTCAAGTGATATATTTGTTAATTAATGAAAAATTTGCACGAATGAATATTGAAGAAGCATACTTCTTTACCTTCATTTATGTACAAAACTGAGCTAAGGAAAGACCATGACATAGACTCTTTGGCCAAGAGGTATGGGAAGGAAGGGTGAAACCGAGAAAGAGATGCTTTCCAAAGAAACTGGATCCTAGCATTGTCCTAAAGGGAGTTTCAACCTCAAATTGGAAACATTTGGGTTTTAATAAAAGGATGCTCTTTATGTAACTGTGGTTACATTTTTGCTTAGATAATTGGAGGGTAAAAAGATACTATGTTCCTTCCATATGTTACTTGTTAGCCTGCAACAAAGATTCCAAATACAATTATTTAGAGTTAAGGTTTCAAGCAGGGGTAAGTTATGCTCTCTAAGTAAGTGTATGGTCACAAAGCCCACCTGTAACACCTGGTTTTGTACAGGTGCCATGATACATTTCAAGGCAGACCAATTCTCTGTAGAGTTGGGCTCTACTTGTTCCTATATGTTTGCCACAGGAATTTAGGAATTTTATGATTTGCTGACAATCGTTCCTGGCAATGTTTACTGTGGTCTCCACATAAACTTGCAGGAAACAGTAAGGTCATAAGTCATATTCAAGTTTAGAGTGATTATTAATAACTTCAAATTATTTACCACCTATGATGATCTTTGGTAAAGCCTAATCTGTGGATTACTTGATTGTGAAAAGTTCCAGCACCAAGTTGGATATGGCTTGAAGAATTCTTTTTTCCACAGGCATTTATTTTTAATTTTGGGGTACCATAGTAGGTAGATTTACAGGTTAAGGAGTAACTGTGGGAGCACATAATTAAAAAACATAGACAATTGCCTATTAGGTTTTTGGGGTTTTTTTGACAAACAAAATAGTGTATTTTTGAGCCACTTCTTTCTCCAAATTCTGACCAGAATCAAAGTGATAATCTGTACATTTGTGATGCATAAAATGTCTCATCTGCGGCTATCGGAAGTCTCCCCAGAACCTCACGTTTGTTTCTGTTTTTCCTATTGGGTGTTCCTTACTTCTGTATCTGTCTCTACATAAGTTCATTGCCTCCTTTCTGATTTTGGCCTTTAAAATATTTCTTCATGCCTCTTTCAACCTTTTCCTCCCAACCCTGACATAAATCAGCAATAGTCTAATACTTAAATCTTATTTTAATCCAGAAAATTTCCCTAACCCCACAGACAGAATCCTTTCCCCAATACTTGGCTGAAATATACTGTGAAATAATTCCCTTAATATTGTGGGGCATCTATTCCCTAGCCGACGGTGCCTACGTACGTGTGCTGTCTAGTTTGGAATGCAGTGATACGTGTAGGAATCACAGGAAAGTAGGAATACTTTTAACCTATACTGTTCGATTTTGCAGAGCTTTAAAACTAATATCTGAATCGAATCTAAGACGCCAGACCTTCAACAATCAGCTGAAAACAAGTATCACCTCTGTGCCATATGTAACATTGGTTAACTTCCATAAGAATGCCTTGAAGTAGAAATTCGTATCCCCTTTGTACATCTGAGGAAGTGGGGTTCAGAGAAATTATCTAAATTCCCCAAGGGGCAGAGCTCTCTCTGATCAGGGGCAGATCCTGACACATCCAATTTTGTAAAGTCTTTCGTCCAAGAATCGTGCAGGGCACGTCCTGCCCAACTGTACACGGAGGCCTCACCAGGATGAGACTCCGATTCTTTTGTTTTGCCCACATCTCTGTCTAGTATGTTGCTCTCTGGAAAAAAACTATGGAATGGCTTTCCCTTTGTGGAAGAGGCAGAAGGTGAACTGTGACTGTGTGAGCAGTGTGGGGCGGGGGAAGATAAGGCGAGAGCTGGTGCCTTGGTGCTGTCCATCCCCCTTCTGCCTTTCCCCTGGGCCTTTCACTTCATCTTCCCAGTGCTCTGCGATCTCTCGCTGCCTCTGCAAATGAAACTTCTGATGAGGCTTGCTCTTCCCTCCCTTGGAAGCTAGCTCTCTTGAATCTTATTTTGCTGACTATGGCCAAGGGCTAGTAGGATCTGTTCACATTGACTCTCTGACCTTGATTCAATGAGATACCTGTTCTGAGCTTCAGTTTCTCATGAGTAAAATGAGAATAAAATGATACATTGTATTATTACTATTGTTATTATTCGACACAGAGTCTTGCTCTGTCACCTAGGCTGGAGTGCAGCATTGGGATCAGAGTTCACTGTGACCTCAATTTCCTGGGCTCAAATAATCCTACTGTGTAAGCCTCATGAGTCATTGGGACAGCAGGCATGCCACCACATCCAGCTAAAGCGTTTAATTTTTATTTTTTTGTAGAGATGGGGTCTTGCTATGTTGTCCAGGCTGGTCTTGAACTCCTGGCTTTAAGCAATTCTCCTACCTCTGCTTCCCAAAGTGCCGTGATTAAAGCATGAGTCACCATGCATGGCCAATACACTATTTTTGTGGAACTATTAAACGTGATGATACACATAAGGATATTAATAGGAAACACGGATCACAGGAACCTCAGTGAATGCCTCTTCTCCCCCTTGCCTTTCTCTCTGTCTTTGTCATCTCTTCCCTCAGTTTAACATATCTGCTTCTTAAATGTGGTCTTTGTCCCTTTGCAAATCTACTTTTATAGTTCATCAAAGTCGCTAAACAGGGTGTTTGGGCTGATTTGTGGAGGGCGCCCGGCAGGTGCCTAAGTAGACAAGCAGAAGAGTCAGGGAGGCTCTTTTGGTTTTTGGAAACTATCCAACTATATAGGTCCTGGCCAGTCCATAATATCATGGACTTAGGACTTAAATGTGGAGCTCCTCACACGGATTTTGCATTTTTCATAAAGATTGTAATTGAACTTTGCTTCCTACGAGTAAGTTTCAAGGAGGGGGCAGAGAGGAGGAATTGTTCAGTTACAGCAGTTCCCTTCCCTAAGTCTCCTTCCACCCTTCTCCTCTGAGCTTCCTGCTGTCTTTAGAGCTTGCCTTCATGCCCTTGCCGTCCCTTCCCTCCTCAAACCGTTCCTCTCTCCTCCTCTTTCCTCCCTCCCTCCTTCTGTCCTTTCTTCCTTTCCATCTCTATCTTCCTTTGATTCCTTCATTTTCCCCTCTCTCCTTCTTTCTTTGTAACACATCTGACACTAAAATGATATTCTCACCACCTCTGCTTCCTAACTAAAGCCTCGCATCTCTTTCTGAGTAATGGTAGTTACATGTCTAGGCTGGAATTCTATGAATATTATATAGGCTAATAAATCCAGCCAAGAACACATTTAAAAAATAATTTTTCTCATCGAAGTATTGCAGACACTAAGAGTGCCAGAGCATTTTACCCCCATCCTCAAACACCTGGTAATGAAATTTATTGATGTATAAATTTAATCAGCTGCTAATTGAGTAATTATTGATTGAAGGAAATGTGTTCTTAGAAGTCACATTAATAATTGGCAGAGGCCAAAATAGAACAGGCTCAGTTTTCAAGTTACTTTATAGCATTACCTTAAAATCATAAAGAGTTAATCTTATCACACTACACATGGCTGGATTTATAAAAGATAAAATCACAAACGAGTAAAGCACAGTTACTCGTTACATATTCTTCCCATTACAACTGACAGGTTCATTAATCATACAGTGTATTTTACTATTAGAAGCCATAAAGGAGATCAAATCTCTTGTAATTTTTCTTCTTCTCTTTCATTTGATAAGTGTGTTGTTTCAGTGTGCAGATAAAATATAATGTCAGTCACCAATAGTCGCAGGAGATTTTTTTTTCCCCAGTAAGAATATCTTTGCTTATTTGCAATGCTAAAAGGCCCCTAGACCAAGCATCATTTTTGCTGTAACTTGGATGTCAGATCAGGAGAACTGTCTGTATGCACCTATCCACAGAAGTGGTCACCCAGAAGGAAGTGCTGCAACAGGGGACCCGTGTTTTGGGGACAGTGGCATTGCTTCCTGAAGGCTGAAGGCATTAACGAAGCACCTCTGTTCATAAAGCAACGTGATTCATAATTAAGGTTCATGTAAATTTCACAGAGAGCTGACAGATTTCATAAGCTCTTCTGGGGAGATGTTGCAAATTTTACAGTTTGTCACAGCCTGCCAATGAAACACTTGAAAGCATAAATGAAATATAGGACTATTTGCCAATAAATAACGGAGTCTCTGATGGTCCCTTCCATGGACTGTGATGAAAATAATACGTCTTAAAAGGCTACATTCCTACTTAGAAAGCAAAGTGGTTTTTTTTTTCCAGTCTAAAAAGAAATCCTGAAAAGAGATGCCATCAACCCATACAGAAAAACAGATGGACACATTTTAATTTTTTTAATTAGCAAAAAAAAAAAAAAAAAAAAAGAAGGAAAGAAAGAAAGAAAGATCTTTCTATCCTTTGTCAATTTAAAGAGAAGAAAAGTCAACCACGAAAATTCTTCTGTTTCTCAGTGTTTTCATTTTTTTTATTTTTAAAAGTATAACTTATAAATAAAATTCTTAGGATTTCTTAGTTTTGGTGATTTGTATGACACTGATGTACTGTAATTTATACAAGAACTACTTCAGTGTATGTTTTTCAGTGCTTCCTGCCAACCTAAGTATTCTAAATATAAACTGAAGAAATTCAGTCTGGCACAAAACAGCTGATGAAATATTCTGGGCTGGCGTTCCACTATTTTCCCCTAAGACCTTCTCTGAGAAGCCAGGAACGTAAAGAGATCTTGATGAAAGTGCAGAAACGTACGCAGTCCAGGTGGTTGTAGGCTCAGTTTAGAGTCTGCCCCGAGTGGCCTCTAGCCCCATCTCACAGAGCTTCATTCTCAGCAGGGACATGGGCCTCAGAATTGCCTGTTCTCAAGCGACAGCGAGCTTTGCATGTTACAGGTCTCCCCCAAGTAGGCTCGTTTTTGCCATGTTTGCATAGTAGGATTTCTGGGGGGCTAGATTAGTAAAGCTGCTTACTCTGTCCCTATCCTTAACTGACTTCCAGCTGCATTTTCACAACACATCGGAGAACCGAGTAACCTTTGGGTGAATCTGAGTCGTGCAGGCGATCTCCCTTCTCTCTTCCCATAGGAGCTTTCTTCTCTTTACGCGTATAATTACTCCAGTTTTACGCGGGTTTGTGGGGGTTTTTTTTAATTGCAGAAGAATTAGGCTTTATGTCTGAGATAGTATTCTTACATTTCCTTTGGTTCACTTAGGGTTGTGTATAGAAAATTAGCCTGAAAGTTCCACTAAGGATTCCTTTTGGACCAACTCAGATGCTCTGGCTTTCTGGGGGTGGGGAAGGGAGCGCACAGCTGTAATCCCACAGCTGAATTTAATATACAGGTTCTTACCCTGGGTTTTTCTTTTCCTCCCCACCCTCCTTTGCAAATATGGAGCCTTGTTTAGGCGTCTGTACCTGTGTTTTGTCTAAGCTCACAAATATTCAGGAGTGGCGTCACTAGAAAGGGCCATGGAAAGACTGAGAAGGGATTTCTAAATGGAAAGAGCGAATGCATCGTCCCGGGTGATTGATGTAGTTTTTGCTGGCCACTCACACCAGTGTTACCTGTTTTCAAAAGTTCCTTGAGATGAATGAATGAGTAAAAGTCTAGGGAACCTCTTAGACACTCTAGGAGCCCTGGGTTCTACTTCTAGAAAAGATTATTGGGAGTTTATTTCTAGAAATTATTCTTCACCTGCTTCTGAGCAGCCCACAGTTGAGCCAGGACAGCAGGGCCTTGCCCCAGGCTTGGGCTGGGATGGGTTTGGAGCTTCTTTCCGAAACTTTTTTCCTGGGGAGTGAAGCTATCCTTGTCCCACAATGCCATCCTAGCAGGGCAGTAGAGTGTCCCCAGCCTGGACCAGACCGCTGGGCCCCAGCCAAGGCTCTCTTCTCCCAGGAGGTCTTGAAACTTCCACACCACTGGCTCAAGGCAGGTGCCTTGGCTGCAGATGGGTAGTCTGGTGACCTGTTCTGCGCCCTAGGTCACAGGGGAACTGGGCCACCAGAATGTGCTGATAGGCTGATTTTTAGTTACTCTCACATAAATTGGATGTAGGGCTCTACCTTGAGCATGAGCTGTGTATGTGGAGGGGAGACTCATGGGTGGCCGCAGCAGGCAAGGATGGCAAGGCTGGGGCAGAGTGCATGCCACGTGGTGGCCGTACTCTGCAGACTTCACACCACAGGTTAGCAGCCCTCTGGAGATGGCTGCCTGTCTCCTCCGAGGGCCTTCCAATCCAGCTCCCTCAGGCCCTTCGGTTCACGGGCTGCTTTTGTCTGTCATGATGTGGTGTCATTGGCACTCCCACGTGGGTCCTTGGCTGCGTGGGAAACGCCTGACAGCCCTTCTGACTCCAGTTGTATTCCTCTGAACACCCCAGACATCGCACTCTAAGAACACACAGAGGGTGGCCTAAGGCTTTTAAAAAAATGTGGTTGGAAGATGTGTAACTCTAATTTGATGCTGTAACATTAGCTTAGAATAAGTGAGCAGAGAATAGCTCGGCGTTCTCGTTTACCGGCATGTTCTGGGTGAGACTTGCATTTGTGTTCACTATCAAGGAAGCCTGGTAACAGCCCCTGACAGTGGCCCTAGGAGGCAGAGAGTGCCTGGCGCCACCGAGGAGGTGTTTCACGAGCGGTGAGGTATCCAGCACTGAGCAAGTGGGGCTACGGGATGGCAAAAGTAAGAAGACCAAAATTGTTTTGTTAATACAGAAAGGATCCAGAAAGCTCTGGCCTTGCTACCTTTCCCTGCAGAGGGAAATTTGAAATTCTTCATGGATAGGTGACTAGGCCTCACATAGGCCCATGGATTTTGCAGTGCATTACAAAAATCAAATTATCCATATGGACAGGGTCCCCACAGATGAATATTACACAGAGCCCCACACCGTCTAGGGAGTTGATCCTGCTTCAGTCAACATCTATCAAGGGTTCAGGGAGGGAGGAAGCAGAGGGATGAGCTGTCCTGTTACTTTGTTGTTGTTGTTTTATTTTATCTTTTATCTTATGTTACCTTATTTTTTGGTACAGAGTCTCAAGGCATCTCCCTGGGTAGAGTACGGTGGCATCACAGCTCACAGCAACCTCAAACTCCTATGCTAAAGCGATTCTCTTGCCTCACCTCCCAAGCAGCTGGAACTACAGGCTCCCACCACTCCTGTCTACTTTTTGTGTTTTTAGTAAAGAGGGGCTCTAACTCTTGCTCGGGCTGGTCTCAAACTCCTCACCTTAAGTGCTGCACCTGTCCGGGCCTCCAAGAGGTCTGGAGTTACAGGTGTGAGCCACTGTGTTTTGGTTTCACTTGCTATTGATATGTGAGATTACCTCATTTGGCTTTCATTAAAATAATCTCCCTTCAACTTCAGGGCTATTGAGTCTGTTCTCAGATAATCTTCTTTAAAAGTATAAATATTTATTACTCTATTATCTCCCATTCTGCCAAATATAACAACTCTTTAATATGGAGCAATGACAAACACTCAGTGGGTGGCCCATATATTTATCTGCAAGTGATGAGACGGCGTACCCAGAAGGAGGTCTCAGTGTTAATTTTAGCCTCTTCTGTTTTTCAAGTCATGGAAATATATCTCAGTATATCCCTATCCTATATCTGTGTATATATATGTAGGTCATCATGAAAGTTTTCAGATACACAAAAATCCAGAAATATAAAATCCACATGAACAAACAAATGAAGGCCTTTCAGCAACACCGATAAGCCCAGTAAGTTGAAACTTGCATGGGTGACTCTGAAAGGTCACAGTCGACTGTGCTTATGGAAACTGAAATAATGGGCCATAACATAGTCTGTCTCGAAATTTTCGTAGTGACCCACGTCACTACGTATATATGTAATTTCCTTTGGATACAAAAAGGAAAAGGAAAAAGCATAGAAAAGGGGCTGATACGTGTGCGTATATATGTAATTTCCTTTGGATACAAAAAGAAAAAGGAAAAAGCATAGAAAGGGGGCTGATTTCAATTCAGAGACAAGCTTTTGACACTAAAAAAATGCATTATTGCAAGGAGAAATATTTTCTGTGTTTTGAATGTCAAAGCATGTCGCTATGGATCCAATACGTGGAACGTGGAGAAGGAATGCTCTAGAAACATACAGTTGAGTTCGCTATACTGAGAGGTGGAAAAGTTTCTTGAGTCTGATCAAATTCCCGAGCCCTTGGCATTGCCTCATTCCTCACAAGCTCTGCTCCAAACACTGGATTTGTGCCCTGTGCACTCGGTGGCGTTTTCTCTGCCCTAATTGTCTCCGCCCCATTTCCACACTTGGGATGACACCTGCCCTGGTTTCTATTTTACTGTTCAATTCTGCTTCTTCTCCCTGCTTTGTGCCTTGTGAGGCTGGACATATGAACTGGCATCAAAGGGTGCCCTGCCCGTGGCTTCTAGTGTGGGGTGCGGTTGGAAGAGCAGAGGGGGTAAGGAGATCTTGGGGTGCTGTAGGGGGTGCAGCCAGAAGAGCAGAGGGTATAGAGAGATCTTGGGATGCACTTCACCTCGGCCCCTCCCCAGCGGGTTCCACTTGCTACCTTTCCGTCTTGAAGGTCAGAGCAGCTGACAAGTCCCCTGATGAGTGGCTAGAGTCACGTCCATGGTCAGTCCCTGGCCCTGCCTTTGTCTGTGGGCCTAGGAGCGCCATGGCTTTTCACTTTGCTGGGTGCAGGGTGTGTCATCGAGGCGCAGGCTTTGCTCTGCCCTGTGTGGCTGGATAAATGCCTTCATGACATTCTCTTAATCTCATCTGGGCCTTGAGCCCCACAGGGACAGATCCCTTCTGTGTCCCTGGTTCCTAACTAATAAACAGGCCAGATCCCGGGTGAGGCTCAGATGGCCTTGTAAATCCACTTCTTCGGTTGATGTCCTTCACCTCCTCCTGAGACCCCTACCATTGATCACACATTAGGT
Source organism: Perodicticus potto (assembly GCA_963574655.1). NCBI lineage: Eukaryota > Metazoa > Chordata > Mammalia > Primates > Lorisidae > Perodicticus > Perodicticus potto. The sequence goes on from CAUYRH010014156.1 coordinate 10,642, forward strand.
TTAGTTTTGTCCCATAATGGGAAAAGCTGGAATCGTGCTTGATAGACACTCATTTCTCGTTTCTGTGTCGGGGAAGACACGAAGCCAGCTGAGGGCGCCAAGGAGCCCGGCTGTCCCTGGTCACTTCTCTGCCTGCCCAGGAGCTCCACCAGGCCTGCTGAGTTTCTAGGCAGCCCCTGTGCTCCAGGTGGAAGGAAGGGGAAACGGGGCACGCAGGGCTTGTCTTTTGTTAGGAAGACATCCCAGAAGTAAAACTCAGCCCTGAGTCCACTCCAGTGGCCGCAGTTATATGTAAGGGAAGTTGGGAAGCTTAGTTTTCTGTCTGGCTGTCACCACAGTCAACTAAACCCCTAATCCTAACCCTTCAAGATTAAAGAAGGGAAGGATGACCATTGGGAGACAATGTGCAAACTCTTAAAAAAATGGAACAGGGGGAAATCATCCTGTGAGGCTGTCGATGCCTTTTTTTACTACATATATCAAAGATGCAAGATGTTGATGGCGATAACATGTCTAAGTACTTACTCTTGCGCTTCTTCTTTATTTAAAGTGGACTAACTTGGCCATCTTCGCTGACTTCTTTCCTACATTGTTAACTGTATGATTTTTACCCTGACAAATTTATTTAATCTGTTCACTTAAAAATATCTGGTTACTTCCTTCCTATAAAAGCCAGTATCTCCTGTTCTCATTCTCTTTAATAATGTCGCACTGCTTCACTGATCAAATATTCTTCCTTAAACTCCCTCCTTGCTTGACTTCATGTGTACACAGGGTTCTGTTTGTCCACTTGCTCTCTGGAAAGGCCTTTCCTGGTGTCCTTTGCTGTCTTTTCTTTCTCACTCCATGTCCGACCCCTGGTCACTCTCTAAAGGGTCAGGTCGCCCTTCACTTCCAGTGTTAGTCCTTGACTTAATGATTGGATACCATCTTATAAGTTCAACTGTGTTTTTCAACTTCCTAAATTTTGGCCCAAATTTCAAATTGCGAGCTGCCTAAAAACAGTTTTTCAACACTTTAAAAGGATATTTGAAACCACACTACCGTTCCTTCAGAAATAATTCTCTTTCACGACTTCTCCAATTTGTTAACACCACCATGTTTTTTTCTAGTCTTGTAGATAAGAAACTTTGGAACCATCTCTTACTGTGCCATTTTCTGCAATCAATCATTGAGTCCAATGGGTAAACTTTGAAATTTCTTTTGGCTTCATCCTTTCTTATCCTGCACACATCCAGATGTTAGCACTGCATGTTAAATTACTATACACACTTTTGGCTGATCTCCTTGAAAGCAGTTACATCATTCCTTTACGCATAATCACAATAGCCTGACTTCACTGAGCCCATAACATGTATCAGGAACTGTTCCCTATAATGTACAAGCATTGGTGGATTTCACTCTCATAAGAACTGAAGGACGTTATGCTACCGTTAGGTATATTTTTGAGGACACAGAAGCATTGACAAGTGAAGTAAGCTGCCCCAATGCAGATCCAGCAAATGAAAAAGCTGAGACTCAAACCAGGTGTTTTTTTCAGAGTCGAAAGTCTTATATCTTTTTGCTACACTGCTGCTCCTTTTGCGGATTGGTTACTGGGTCACCCCGTGCCACTCCCTCCTTGTGTCTGTGACAACAAGTGCAAACTCATCAGCCTCCTTTCCCCAGCCTGCTGTTATCCAGCCCCTCCAGCACAACTGACTCCAATTCCTGCTGCAGCCTAATGAATAGGTTGGGGCATACTGATAGTTCTCATTTTATTTTCTCAGTTCTTCAAATTCGCTTTCTTTCTTGAGCTATACGATGCACTTGCTTTCTGCCGGAATGATGTATTCTTGTTCTCGTATCTTGGCAAACATTCTCCTCTCTGGCTTGGCTGCAGAAACCTGTTCCTTTGTTAATTCATCCTCAGAGCGGAGGGCATCAAAACAAAAGGGATCCCGCGACGGAGAGGCACCACAGACAGAGGGAAGACACACCACGTCCCTCCCATTCTTCAAAGCTCAGATGGAGCAATCGACTGCCTGAATCCATCACTGATAAGTGTTATTAACAACATAGTTTTGAAATCAAAGTGGTCCAAGATCTTTCTTTTGAAATTGAGGAAATTATGGTTATAGTGTTCTACTTAACTAACTAACGAAGTCTTTACAGACTGTAAGGAAGAGACCCAGAACCGAAACTTGGGTTTCTGACCCCTAACCACTGTTACCAGGGTCGCCCCAGGGCTTCTCTGAAAGCACCATAAGAGACACTGGGGGTTTCATTCTTCCTCCCTGGGGTACTTTATCCACTGTCAGCCCTGGGCTTCATTGCTGCTTTCACTTGAACAAAGTGATCTGTGGCAGAAACAATTTTGAAACCCAATGTGCTATACCAAGGATTGGCAAACCACAGCCGGTGGGCTGAATCTGCCCCTGCCCCTTTGTTTTGTAAGGGCCCACGAGAAGAATGTTTTTAACATTTTAAATGGTTAATGTAAGTCACAAGAAGAATATTTCAAAACATGTGAAAATTATGTAAAATGGGAATTTCAGTGTTCATAAATACAGCCTTGTTGGAATATGTCACATTTATTTGTTGACATGTTACCTGGGGCTGCTTTCAGTGGCAGAGTGGAATATTGTGACAAGACCTCATGGCCCAAGGGGTTTAGAGTGCTTTGTAAGTGGCCTCCCGTGTGGCACCATGTTGCAGAAATGTGTCTTCCTGAACTCTTCTTCCTCTGAACATTTCAGATTTGTACCAGGATGTAGCTGTCTTGGAAGTTTACATGTGTCATCATTTTAGAGTTTAAGAAAATTGTTTAATGTAGGTTACGTTTGCTTTTCCAACCAGACTTCAAAGCTCCAGGAGAGTAGGAATGAGATCTCATCTGACTTTTAAAAGAATCTTTCTTTTTCACTTATACCAATAGTTCTTACTACGTGTGATTAAGTGAATTTTTGAGGGCACGATAACACTCGTTGGAATTAGTTAAGTGTTTTATATTAGTTGTAATAGTTTCCTGCAGAGTCATAAATATTGAGTTCGTTTTCTAAAGCTGTCATGACTGAACAGCAAGGACTGAATGTCTTATATAATTTAAATTTATTTTCCCACAACTCTCGAGGCTAGAAGTCCAAGATCAAGGTGGCAACAGCATTTGTTTCTCCCAGGACCTCTCGCCTTGCCATGTGGTCTCCTGTGTGCACACAGGCCTTGCTTCCTCGCGGGTCCTTTCCGTGTTTCCCTTCCTATAAGGACGCCAATCCTACTGGATTGGCACCCCAACCCCCATGAATTCCTTTAACCTTAATGACCTCTTTGAAGGTCTTGCCTCCAAATGCAGTCAAAGTAGGGGTTAGGGCTTCAACATATGAACTTTGAAGGACACGGTTCAGTTATACCAGACATCCAGGGATCATCTTTTAGGGCGCTCTCTAGTCAGATTACGTTGTAACAGAATAAAGAGGGGAGTAAGCATGACGTAAGGGTGTTATTCTTAGATTCAGCATGAACCGCCTGATGTTCACCCCTGGACCCTCCATTGCTATTACTGACTCTAGCTACGCTGGACTCAGGTGACTGACAGCATTTACTTTTCTCATCTCCAGGATGCGAGCGTTTTCTATCTCTAGATAAATCACATAAAGGACCAAAATACAACGTTAGACTCCTGGAAAGACAAAAGGACTGTGTATAGTAGACGAGTATTTCCGGTCCTCCTCGTATTATCAGGGCGTTCTCAGACCTGGGGTGGGCGGGGGATCCGAAGCAGGGAACATGGCAGAAAGAACGACCGAGCAGGTATATTGCCGTTGCTGAGGGTTTTCTCTGTTGTCCAAGCTTCCTTCTGATGCATAACTGATTTGCGGGTGTTGATAATCGCCACCGAATGCATTTAGGACTGGGCCCCAGATTGCAGCAGGTCCAGAAACTGCTTTGTCGAAACAAAAATGTCCCACGTAGGGGGCAAATGTGCTGTCTGACTGTGTCACGGCAAATTTGGAAATTATATAATTTTGCAAAGGATAATTACTTAAGCATTTGAAGTGCGGAAAAAATAGAATAATTTTTAAACTTAAAAGTGAAAAAATTGGCATAACCTGAAGAACATATGGAAGAACACATTTCTGAACCGCACACTGCTAAAAAGAAAAATCCTCCAGTCTCAGTTTTTTTCCCCCACCACTGTTATGCCAATTTCAGTTCCAAATATGTAAAGCTCACCACGATGGTATCGGAGAGTGCGGTTATCCAACCAAAATCACACCGAGGAGTTCTTATTATTGCCGACGTGGACCTCCTCTGGCTCTGGATCTCTCTTTTCAAGTCATTCAGAGCTGCTGGTTGCGTTAGGTAATGGCAGTGAGGGCAGAGAGGAAGTAGGCGTGTGTGCCCGGGTGTACACTTGTGCACGTACACACGTGTGTGGGAGAGTGTGTGCACGTGTCTGAGGGCATGGGTATGTGTCCACCTGACATCAGTGTTGGTAAAGGGATGTGCTCGGTTTAGAAGAAAACATGAAAGAGGTTAGACAAGGTTTTTGAAAGGATCAAATGAGTGGTTGGATACATGGAGGATGCGGGGCCAGTGTAAGGAGGTTGTGGCTGCACTGGGAAAAGCGTGGCCTTGGGGGACAGCGAGAGACCTGGATTCCTGTCCTAGTTCTGCTGTGTTCCAGGACGGTGACCTGGGTGGGGCTGGCTGCCTTCTCTGGCTACCTGATCTACACACACAGGGTAATGCTTTCTACCGCAAGGGTGTATTTTTAAAAGTTTTTATTTCACAATTTTAGCCTCATAAGAAGTTGCACAAATGGGGAAAATGGCTGAAAAATAGTTACACTAGTGGTGCATATGCAGAGGTGAGTAGTTGCGAGCCCCTTCATGGAGTGCACCGGTTTGTGTGAGCATCACCTAGTTGGGAAACACTCTGTCCCAACAACACATAGAAACTCCTGTGCATGGTTTTACATGTAAATAACCACAACAGCTGGTAGACATGTCTTACAGCATCTCTAAGGGGGTGTGTCCATGGTTCTCCCACTTCTAGGATTCTTAACTGTAATAGTGAGTTGGGGTCATTCTGTTACAAGACATTTTATCATTACAGCAAAGATGTTTAAAATCTGTGTTTAAAATCAGGTCTTTTTAGAAATGGCAAAAGGATTTGTTAAAATTTGCTGAGCTTGCTCTCTGTCAAGGTATTCCATTTACTCTACCAGAACAAACTCTAAAGATGAGAGGTGGGTGCTGATGTAAGTGGGGCTTAGTTACATCAGAGCTGTGCCGACCCTGGTTTCATTGCTTGCCCAGCCTGCGTCCTCTTCCAGGTGTTAGGTGCCATCAGATCTTGAGAGTTGGTCATTTCCTTAACTTCTGGGCTACTATTTTCTATGTCACATGGTGTAGTCCTTGGTAACCCACACTAGCCTGCCCTCAGGAGAAGTTCTTTCTCTCCTGAGTTCAGTTGTTCTTTCTTATATGTACAGGCCACTTACTCTGTGATGAGGACTGAGTCGGGTGCCTTCAATACAGAAATGTGCCTTTGGCCTCGTGGATGTTCAAACCCGGTAGAAGAGAGAGGTAACGAGAGAGGTGATTACGATACACAAGGGTGGGTGTCAGAGATGTACAAACAGCTATGGAGCCCTCGGGAAGGGTTTCTAGCCAGAACTTGCGGAAGATCTGGAAATGTTTCCCCTGTAAGGTGACATTTAAACAGAGTCTTGCACACCCCAAAGGAGTTATCCAGGCTGAGAGGAAGAGAGGAAGGAATCACAGGTTTAAAAGGGAAACTGAGGCACAAGCTAGTAAACAAGGTATGGATGCAGACTTGAGTGGGCAATGACAGCAGGTGAGTTGGAGACGAGAGCAGGCCAAACCACGCAGAGTTCTGTCTCTGAGTCAGATTTGAGGCCGCCCCTAACCCCTCCATCTGGCCCGGACCACAGGGTGCCTTTCAGTGTGTGGGGTCTGAAGTGACATGGAGCCTTCGTCTGCACAGAATCACGACACCTTCGCAGCACTGTTCACCCCAAACTCTCCCAGTTGAGGGACCCTGATCTCTGAGGCTCACTCAGCACTCAGTGGTGGTGCCCCTGATTCTAGAGCGCCCCTGCCCTGGCCGTGATTATGTAACTTTCACCCCTGCTTCCCTTCTGCTTTCATTTGATTCCTTTTACTTGAAAGAAACCTCCAAAATTAAGTTTGTGTTTGTACCACTTATATTCATTTCTGTTTTAGTAAATGGAGTTTTATATTCTTGTTTCTGCTTTTTTAAAACACACATCCAAACTCGGAAAAACAAAGTACCCCAAGCCAGTTTACTTTTTCATTTAATGAAGCAGTGCTATAAGAAGTAAGACTTCTTATAGTAAGAATATGAAAACATTCACATAGGATTTTCCAAATAGAGCACAGGAAAGAGTGGAATGCTTCAAAAGAGAATGTATGTTTTGAGAGGAACGAGAAAAATGATGTACTAAAACAGCTCTCAGAACACAGACTGTGTAATGTCTAAATGATATCGGCTCTGACACCAGTCAAGTGTAATAAATGACTAATTTCTTTATATTCTTTGAAAAGAGCCTTATACCCTAAGTATACACAACAGCTGTAAAGACTTGACTTGACCGTCTCTGGTACAGAAGATTTTCTTTGCTCCTCATCTGTCTGGTTACAGCTCCGGTATTTATCTTCACAAGGCTCTTCCATAGAACCCTTTTACCTCTAACCCGAAGGTGCTCACGGTATTTTGAAAGCAAGTACACGAATTCAATATTACCACTAGGGTTAAAGTTTTGTGTGGCCCTTAAAACAAGGATTTCCAAAGGGCATATTAGAGATTTGTAACATCACAATCGTTCAATTTAACAACTCTCTTTTTGCATGCAAACTGTGGGGAGGCACAAATTTGGTATTTTATCTAAAAGGTCATTAAGGGGCCAAATAGTGGCCATTCCCTTAATTTATCAAAGCAAATGCAGTCAGGATGATCTAGAGTATTTTGCACGCTACAGTCAAGCAGCAAGTGCTTGGATTAAATGCTCAGGCAGAGCCATTTATCTCAATCTCCTCCTGACAAAGCTGTCCCCATTGGGCTGGGAGGATTTCCTTCATCAGTGGTATCCTTTCTGAGTTTTCTCATCCTGCAGAAGCTTCATTAAGAAAACTAACATATTCAAAGAACTCCCCTCCCCCAAAATCGACACACAGGCATTCAATCCATGAGTGGCCACATAAGATAAAGTTTGAGCTGTTATTCACTTGCAGTTTATTCAATGGAAAAACTATTGAATGCGTACCAAGTGCGTGAAACCATCACTGCCATTTATAGGATGCCAAATTTGCAATATATTCAGTTTGTTCAAACTTCCATTTAGGTATAGATGAAATGGTTTTCTATACTTTCCATAAATAGGCATAGACAAAATGGTTTCTTTTGAATTTAAAATATTTTGAAGGCAAGATATCTACCTTAAAATTGTCTAATAAAGATTTTTGTTTGTTTTACTAACAATTGATGTCTATATGTTAAAAATAAAGGTAAAAATTGTCAATATATTTGATTGTCCAGAGGTCTATGGGCCTTCACTGCCCATCTGGAGTGATGACCAGCCTTGGTTGTCCACCCCAATTAAATTCACCAAAGAAATGTCACCTTGCTTCTATCCTTACCAATAAATGAAACACCATGTATATGAACATTAGACTAACGAATCAATAATTTTCTTTACAGATTTATTCAACCTCAGTTATGTGCTTTATTGTCAAATTAAAAAAAAAAATTAAATCTATTTTTGAGGTTAAAAAAAAGCATCTACCAAGCAAATCTGAAACATTTTACGGTTTGATGTATTTAGCATATTGCATGGGAATAATTTCTATGGAAATGTATGTGATTATTGGTGATGAGTGGAAATCAAATGATTATTATTCATCTGTGGATGGCATATTTGTAAAGTTGAATCCGTTTAAATTAACTCAAAAATTGAAGAAGAAAATGTAGTTGAGTGAAGATGACTGGTGCAATTGTCACATAGAGCAACAAGTTTCCGAGCGTAAGATTAGAAGAGGAATCGGTTGTTTGTACTAGTTTTCATTCTTGTTACAATTGTTGGCATGAGAATGGATTCATGTTGCGCCATTTTCTATTTCCCTGCCACTTTTTTTGTCACAAGAAGAAGATATGAGAATCTCAAGGGCTAGTCTTATGTATGAAAGGCGGTAAACTATTCTGTTTTAACCTTTTATACAGTCTCGTTTTGATTGACTAGCTATTCTACCCCTTTCTGCTAAGTTACCAGTGCCGTTAAAAGGAAAGAAGAGAAATGGCTGCCCAATCAAATAGGAGCGCATTATAAAGGTCGGAGCAGTGGACTCTGCTGCTGGCTTTCACAGCATGGATGAAACATTTTTTTTTTTTAAAGAAAAAAAAACTTATTCTTGTGACAAAGATTGCAATAAGAATAGAAAATGTCAGATCAAGAATCTATTCATGGGACAATGATTGTGATGGGAATGAAAATAGTGCACACTTTACCCTTTCTTTTTATAATCATAGTAAAGTAACTTCAGGTGGTGCAGCTTGGGAGCTCGACTTGAGAATTCTGAAACTGGAAGGAAAAAAAATCAAAAGGAGAGTGAGGCATAATGTAAGAAGAATCAACATGTAAGTGACCACCCAAGGTATCGGCACGTCTCAATTATAGAATGTGGGTGGCTTTAACTAAAGGTCTGATAAAATTGGTCTGTGGATTAACCACATGTAGTTAAACAGGAATCGTATTTCAATACTCACATTGCTTTTGTAATATAGCTGTGAACCTTCCTTTGTTATACAAGTCATAAAACATATTTCTTTTTTTTTTATCAAATAAGACTATGTTTATTATATTTTTTTTTAATTATTTTTTATTGAGTCATAACTGTGTACAATGATTCAAGCTTGGAGTACAGTGTGCGGGCTTCTAAATATGTGTGAGCTAGCAAGTAGGTCATTAACAAATACAATACAGAGTTAGACAATCGATCATTTTTTCTGTGATTAGAAGTGACTAATCACCCACATATTTATTTCTAAGACTTTTCTAGCACAGAATCCTTGCTGAATCTTCCAGTGTGTTAAGATACTGTTGAAGCTAACTTAGTTGAGTTTTTTCTTTTAACAATAATTATAAGATGCAGAATTGGGTGGTAGTAGTCCGTTCTGAGTTTAAAGTGATTTGTGGGACTTACTTCAATATATATGACAAGTAAGATAATATTACTGAAATGATGCAATTAGGAAGCCAAAGTAATATCTCAGTGTCTTTCACCCTTTTTTATCTCACGGCACACTTGATCCTTTAAACTTTAGGGGCACACATCAATTATGCTGATCAAAAAAAGAAGTAAAAAAAGAATATACTTATTGTGCTTTGAAATTCTTTTGAAAATAATCTAATTAGTGATCTTTAAAAATGTTCGCATCTCACCTGGGATTCTCTCAGAGCACCTCAGTGTGTTACAGCTGAAAATCACTCTATCTCAAGATTAATGACGCCTTTACTGAGAAATACGATCAAGTGATCAGATGAAAACTTCGGCTGGCTCTCTAACTTGATAATTCTTGTGTGAGTACTTAGTGGGCACCTAGTATTTGCATCCAGAGCTGTGGTCTTGGGACACTATGTGGTCTTGGGACACTACAGTCCAGTCCTGACCCACTAGAGTCTTTGCCAAGGCACAATTGTGTTTGCTTGAGGTTTTTTTTTTTAAAAGGAATGTTATATCTTTATACTTTTATTTATTAGCCTTATACATATTGCAAGAGAAAATCAATAGCTGACTGTGACTTTCAGACTTACAAAGACAAAGTTTTGATTGTATATATATATATACACACATATATAGTATATATTTGTATATATATAGTATAGTATATATATGTATATATATAGTATACATTTGTATATATATTGTATATATGTATATATACACATACATAGTATATATAGTATATATAGTATATATATATTGTATATTGTATATTGTATAATTGTATATGTAAATATATATGTGTATATATATATTTCTTTTTGCAGTTTTTGGCTGGAGTTGGGTTTGAACCCGCCACCTCTGGCATATGTGGCCGGCGCCCTCCTCCTTTGAGCCCTAGGTGCTGCCCTAAATATGTTTTTTTAATTATTATTCTAAATGCTTATTTTGAACAGAGAGCAGCAGGATTATCAACCACAACCTGAGACCATGAACTTTTCTTATCTCAGAGAATTTGGGGTTTCTTTTCCGTTCATGGGATGATCCTCAAAGCTCAGGGCTAACTCTTAGCTTTAAGCATAAGCATCAGTTCCAAATTGGTTGTCCATATGCTATACTGGTATAGCAAAATATAGTATAGCAAACCCTGAAAATTCTGGAACACACAAACTTGGGGAAAAATCCTGATAAAGTTCAGTTCAACTCTCTACATGCACTATACTCTTTTTTTCTTTATTAAATCATAAAGAGGTAGATCACATATACATTAATGCATGTATGAGGTACAATGTGCTGATTTCATTACAATTTGGAATGTTTACGTCGTACTGGTTAATTTATCCCTTGCCTTCGCAGTAAGACTAAAGGGGAAAGTTCTGTGGCTGGTGTTTAGACCAAAGCTCCTTGAGGGAAGGGACCACGTCTTATTCATTCCCCAGAGTGTTTAAAAACTACCAGGTCCTCAATACATATTCTCCGAAGTGATGAATCAACGGCTGTGTTAGTTAAGCGTCTTGTGATCACTGAGTCCAGAGACCCTAGGGTGTCCCAAACATAAGCACGTGGAATATTTCCAGGTACTTAATGGGGAATGTCCAGGGAGTTGAAAATCAAGAAAGCACTTTTAATTATGTTAACTCACATCAGGGACATAGCAGTAGTTGCTGTGATTCTGAAACTAGGATTTCATGGCAGATTTCTACGTATAATTTGGACTTCCAGGCATTTTGTTTAGATTATATAGTCTTTCAAAATTATTTATTTATTCTTTTAGATTGACACACTGTGATTGTCATATCTATGGTGTATGGGGTTTTAGGACTTTTGGAAGAGATTATTTTTTAATTTTTTTGAGACAGAATCTTATTTTGTTGCCCTCTATAGAGTGCTATGCCATCACAGTTCACAGCAACCATAAATATTTGGGCTCAAGCGATTCCCTTGCCTCAGCCTCCCAAGCAGGTGGGATTACAGGTACCCACCACAACGCCCGGCTACTTTTAGAGATGAGGTCTCGCTCTGGCTCAGGCTGGTCTCAAACCTGTGAACTCAGGCAATCCACCCACTGTGGCCTCCCAGAATGCCAGGATTTTAGGCGTGAGCTACTGCTCCTGGCTGGAAGAGACTTTTCCACAAGGAACTATCCACCTCCCTCGGGGGGATGCCAAAATTCTACAGGAGGGCCCAAGAATTGAGGTGCTGAGCCCGTTAAAATGCATATCTCTGGGAGGGTCGGGACTCAACTCCCTAAGCACTCATAACATGTTGAAAAACAATCAAAATTTTATTTCAACAACAGGAAAGAGATTTTGGTATGATCTGGAATTATTACACTTGTCCTTGGCATAACTCACTATACCAGGCTCTGTGCTACCAATAAGCTTCAAAGAAGAGGTGGGTAGTTGTGGTGGTGGATACTCAAGTGTGAGAGGCTGAAACAGAAAAGGTGGGGATTTTGAGGCAAACTCCCTATTCATTATGTCAGGAGAACACAGACATGATAAATGTCTCTTCTTTAGAGTTATTTGTACAAATGGAAATGACATTCTTTCTTGAACCTTTATCTGGGATTCCATAACAATATGTTTTAGTAAAAATATTTTTATCCTTATATTAGTTTTTTTTCTTTCTTTTTTTTTTTTTTTTAGAAATAGGGTCTCACACTGTCACTCAGGCTGAAGTGCACTGGCCTGACCATAGCTCATTGCAGCCTCAAACTCCTGGGCTCAAGTCATCCTCCAGCTGCAGCTTCCCAAGTAGTTGGGACACAAGAACAGGTCACTGTGCTCGGCTTTGTGATCTTTAAACATAGAATTTTATTTTCTCCTTCTTGGTGGGGTTTGCTTTTCCTGGACTGAACGTGGACCTGAAGTGTCTAAAGCACTCATGAGTATTAATAGCTCCCTGCAGGAAAACTAGGGGATCCAGCTATGGAGTTTCTCCTTCCTTTTCCAATTGCTGACCCAGAGGTGTTAAACAAACAAACCTACTGGGTTCTATAGTTGGGTTATAGCTTTCATATGAAAGCTATAAATTAGTTTCATAGTAGGGCCGAGTACATTGGATACAAGAATATGGGGAAAGGGGCAAAGGAGGGGAGGGAAGGGGAGGGGAGAGGATGGGTGGAGGGAGGGTAATTGGTGGGACCACACCTATGGTACATCTTAGAAGGGTACAGGTAAAACTTACTAAATGCAGAATATAAATGTCTAAAAACAATAATTAAGAAAATGCATGAGGGCTATGTTAACCAGTTTGATGAAAATATTTCAAATTGTGTATAAAACCAGCACATTGTACCCCATAATTCCATCAATGCACACAGCAATGATTTAATAAAAATAAATAATAATTTAAAAAATCCTACTGTGTTCTTTCATTCAGCATTTTAATCTTTCTGCTCTAAAAAACAAAGAGAACGTTCTTTCATAGCTTTATGAGCTGTTGAAATGAGCATTTATATTCTTAATTTAAGTTCCAAAAGTATGGCCATCTTGTCTCTGTCATGTAGAACTCATGATTCACAAACATAGCAGAGTTCATTTGCTGCCAAAGTGGGGCTGACTACTGGGTGGCCCTTGGTTTGATGTAAAAGCATAAGTTTCTGTAACATCTTGAGGGCAAGCAACTATTTTAAAACTACGTTAAGGAGATTTTGATATGATCTGAATTTCTTTGGTTAATTGGACACCAAATGGCATTCAATGCCTTGAAAAAGCAATATGAATGGTTAGAGAACATACATTTCTTTAGCAGATGGCCATTTGTTTCACTTTAATGTAAATATTCAAATCGGCCTTTATTTTTCCACAGTCTCATGGATTATCCTTGAGATACTAACATAATGGCTGGAAACCTGATTTATGGAGGTAGTTTTTTTAGCATAGTAATCCTTGCTTTTAAAGCATCCCAATTTTATTATAAAAATATAAAATCACTTTTTATTAACTTAATTCTACATCCATGAACACTGTGAAAAATTTTAAAACTGTAAGAGTAAAGACCCCGGTAAGTGTAATCATAGAAAAGAAGCAGTGGTTGGTGGAAGAAATGTAGAAAGATCTTCCTTTCATCCACACATTTTGGAGAAATTTGGAGCTGAATATATAAATTAATGGTTCTGCTTTGCCTTTTCAGATTGGGGGAATATTAATTGTAAACTCTTCAGAACAAAGAGGAAAATGTATTTTCCACCTACCATCTATGCTCTTTATTTCAGCTGAAGAATTGTTTTTGTTAACTTTTTGGCTGTACGATGGCTGGAGCTGATGTACTGTTTGTTTCAGAGAGTCTTGGTCTTGATTTGTCAGAAGATATAGACTCCACTCATTGAGCTTGGTTCAAATGCAGAAACCCACAATCCACTATAGTTGGCCATGAGGCCTCTTGTATGGAATTATTTACCTTTTAAGGATATCTATTTTATTTTTATGTAACTCTCATTGCTAGAATATTCTTTTAAAAATCAAACTCTAGGGCAGTGCCTGTGGCTCAAGTAGGGTGCTGACTCCATATGCCAGAGGTGGTGGGTTCAAGCCCAGCCCCAGCCAAAAATTGCAACAATAGCAACAAAAAAAATCAAGCTCAAAAGGGCAATACTTCCGTGTAGTGTTCAACCCTGACATTTGCTTCTGCTTTCCGAAACGTCATTGAATACATTGAATTGGAAAATATTCATACTATTTGTGACATGCTGATTTTTCACATCTAACATTCCAAGCTTCTCCTGATATGTAGTATCTTTTCCGTGTGCCCTAAATTGTCCATGCCTTTCCTAACTTACACACACATATGTATACATACATACACTATTTTAAATAGCACATGAACTTTATGGACACCTGTATATGTCATCTAAATAATGGAGACTGTAATGGCTCTTTCCTTTAATCTGAACACTATGCTTCTTATGATGTAGCCTAGAATATGTTGCCCTTTTTAGCACTTACTAATTGAGCTTTTGAAAATCCAAAATCAGGCAGGGAGCGGAGCCTCAAAAAGGTAATCCTACAATGCTGGGAGGCTGAGGCGGTTAGATTGCTTGAGCTCGTGAGTTTGACACCAGCCCGAGCAAAAGTGAGACCCAGTCTCTACTAAAAATAGAAAAACTGAGGCAAGAGGATCACTCGAGCCTGAGTTGGAGGTTGCTGTGAGCTATGACGCCACAGTACTCTAGCTAGGGTGACAGCCTGAGACTCTGTCTCAAAAAAAAGAATCCAAAATCACAGGAATTTTCCATGAAGAACTCATGATAACTCAGCCCCTTTCCCCTCTGTCCGAACGCAAGCCCTTGAAAGGGAAATAATTATATGCAAACCATTATTAATATTTTTAAAGTATGATAAAGGCATAGAATTCTGACTGGAGAAGTCATCTAGTATGACCTTTAATTTTTAAGGAAGAGAAACTAAAAAGTTCAGAGAAAATAAGCACATTGGCCAAAGAACGAATGACCATGTACATTGCGATGGGTCAAGGCCCTGGGTCCCTAGACTTACTGGAGCAGATGTTGTATTTGACAACTGCTTCTCTAAGGCAGGAAGGGTCCAGGCTACTGAGTGTTGTTAGAGCAAATTGGTGAACCTACTGGCTAATTTTAACAAATGTTATCTTCAAATTAATTTATATCCAGCTAGAGACAGCAGGGTGTAAAGCAGCGTGATATTTCTTGAAGGTGAAAGTGCAGAAGTATTTTATTGTCTTCTAAGCACTCAGCCCCTGGCCACTACAGGGTCTCAATGGAATGATGCTACTCTCATTTTGTCTTCCCTTTTAAAACTTCTTTCACAGTAGCAAAAGGACAGAGTAGCAGAAAAAGATGCAGAAGAACCAGGAACAGGAAACCGCAGAAGAGAAACTGTTTCTTTATCTCGCTCCCTGGCAGTTATTCCTCTTCTAACAGTGACAGAGCAGAGGGGCTCATTTTGCCAGATAAGCAGCAAGGGCTGCGCTGATGATGAGTTAATGTGAAGACTGAGTACAAATTCCTCGATAGTTTAGAATTTATTTCAAGGAGAAGACAATTTGAGGATTAGTGAGAAAAGCAGAGAATTGGGCTCTAAATTAGTTGTCATTAGTGGCAGGCAGAAAGGTGCAAGACCGTTGGTTGCAAGCCTGTCCGCATAGCCCTGTGGAGCTGAAGATGCCGAGATTCTGGTTCTGCAGGCACGGAGAAGTTGCACTGCTTTCAGAGAAAGGCTCCCAAGTTCCATGTTTTACAGTTAAGGTTAATAGTCACTGATCTGTTGGTTAAGAACTTGGATGATGTATGGCTGGTCTGCTGACTTGAATTTAAGCTGATCTCTTACTAACTGTAGGTATTTAGTTAGTTAACCCCTCTAAGCTCAATTTCCTCCTATGTAAAATGAGATTAATATTGGGAAAATATTATTATGAACAAACTTCATAAGATTGTTATGAGGTTTAAATAAAATTATGCTTACCAAGTACTTACCATAGTACCAAGTACACAGAAAACATCCTGTGCCTGGTACTTAGCATAGTACCAAGTACATAGGAAACATCCTATGTCTGGTACTTAGTATAGTACCAAGTACATAGGAAAATCCTATGCTTGGTTCTTAGCATAGTACCAAGTACACAGGAAACATCCTGTGCCTGGTACTTAGCATAGTACCAAGTACACAGGAAACATTCTATGCCTGGTACTTAGCATAGTACCAAGTACACAGGAAACATTCTATGCCTGGTACTTAACATAGTACCAAATACACAGGAAACATCCTATGTCTTGTACTTAGTATAGTACCAAGTACATAGGGAAATCCTATGCTTAGTTCTTAGCATAGTACCAAGTACATAGGAAACATCCTGTGCCTGGTAGTTAGTATTGTATCAAGTACACAGGAAACATTCTATGCCTGGTTCTTAGCATAGTACCAACTACACAGGAAATATCCTATGTCTGGTACTTAGTATAGTACCAAGTACATAGGAAAATCCTATGCTTGGTTTTTAGCACAGTACCAAGTACACAAGAAACATCCTATGCCTGGTACTTAGTACTGTACCAAGTACACAGGAAACATCCTATGCCTGGTACTTAGTATTGAACCAAGTACATAGGAAACATCCTATGCCTGGTACTTAGCATAGTACCACGTTCACAGGAAACATCCATTGTCTGGTACTTAGTATAGTACCAAGTACATAGGAAAATCCTATGCCTGGTTCTTAGCATAGTACCAAGTACATAGGAAACATCTTATGCCTGGCACTTAGTATTGTACCAAGTACACAGCAAACATCCTATGCCTGGTACTTAGCATAGTACCAAGTATATAGTAAACGTCCTATGCCTGGTATTTATTATAGTACCAAGTACACAGTACACCTCCTATGCCCAATACTTAACATAGTACCAAGTACACAGGAAACATCTTATGCCTATTGACATCCTGAATATTTTTTTAGCAGTTCCTGTAAAATCTTCATGAGTACAATATTGTTCACAGATTATGAAAAATATATATCATGGATTTTTGGATCCATGGATGGATATCTATGAGGATATATAGATGTGCGATTTAAAAATTAGAACATGGGAAGGCTGGGCACATGGCTCTTGCCTGTAATCTTAGCACTCTGGGAGACTGGGCTGGGTGGATTGCCTAAGTTCAGGAGTTTGAGACCAGCCTGAGCAAGAGTGAGACCCTGTCTCTACTAAAAATAGAAACTTGAGCCCAAGAGTTTGAGGTCGCTGTGAGCAATGATGAAACTCCACCCAGGGTGACAAAGTGAGATGCTGTCTCAAAGAAAAAATTAGAACATGAGAAACAAAATGTGAGAATTGGCTGGGAGGGGCTGGTTTTATGGGCTGGCAGACAAGAAGCAGTGTATCAGAGGAACAGAAAGGGCTAAAGTGTATTCCTGTTGTTAAAGAACCATCTGAAATTACCATAGAAGAAATTGATTTAAGAGAAAAAATAAAGCATTGAAGGTGGTTAATACACATCAAGTGCCATTATTTTATTTAATTATCAGAATCAATTTAGTGGTTCCATGTATTATTGCATTTCGAACAGAGGATTGGACTTGGAGTGAATAATGAAGCTATAAGATACATTGTTAGAGACTCTCAAACACACAGGCTATATAGTAATGACCACATAGACCAGAAAGGAATGGCGGAGACCTTGGCCACCGAAAACACCCAAACTGTAGGTTTTTTGTATTTGAGGTTTGGAGAAATTTCTCGTTTAAAGTTTTTGCAGACACCTAAGATTCTGGAAGGTATGAAGCAAATTTGCTTCAATATTTGTCACCACAACAACCATAAAATTTGACTAGGAGATATCAGAGCAGAGTATAGAAGATGCAGTATTGTTCTGTGTTCAGAAAAACTTGGGCTGGAACTTTATCAGGTTTGTGGTCTTGAACACATTTTTTTAACCTCTGTGGGTGAGTTTTATTTCCTCTTATGTAAAATAGCGACAAAGTTTCATACTTTTCAAATGTCTTTATGCATTAGAAACAGTATACAGACCAAGGACTCACGAAAGTTCCTGGCCCGTAATCGTTGCCCAGCAAATGATGATGTACCTGCTGCATTTAACTTAATGTAAAAGCAACTCTCAAAAGAGATAAGGAAGGGAGTGAGTGGGGCAGGTGGAGTGGGGAGGAGAAGGCGGTGGGAGAGGAGGAGATTTTCTGGAGCTCCTGCAGCACAAGCAGAGAGAAAGGAAGGAAGTCAGCAAGAACACGGCTGGAGCCCCCTCGTGTCTACTCCTAGATATTTAAATGGAGTTTAATTGATTTTATGGTGATAATTTCAAGTTAATTTCTTCTTTACACATTGACTAAAAAACTACAAAGAGAATGTGCTACACCCTGTGGGCAGTAATAATAACAGTAACAATTATAGTAGTATAATAACGCTATATTTTTTTTTCTGGAAGGAGAATCTCATTCTGTCACTCAGGCAACATTGTCTTGGCATCAGCCCAGCTCACAGCAACCTCAAACTCCTGGGTTCAAGCCATCGTCCTGCCTCAACCTAATGAGTAGCTGGGACTACAGGCACCAGCCACAACGCCCTGCTAATTTTTTTTTTTTCTATTTTTAGTAGAGACGGAATCTCATTGTTGCTTAGTCTGGTCTTGAACTTCTGAGCTCAAGTGATCCTTCTTTCCTGACCTCCCAGAATGCTAGGATTACAGGTGTGAGCCACCACGCCTGGCCCACACCATAATGTATAATGACAGATACTAAGCGTGTCCCTCGAATTTGAAAGGCATTGGTGAGGCTTCAATGGGTCAGACTGAAAAGTCAAACATCTGGGCAATGCTTGGTACTCTGAAATGTGAGTTTTATCCTTTGTTATGGTATGCACATCCTCCCAAAATTTCACCGCAGCGTCACACTCCCAGGACCTTCAAACAGGCCACTGAATTATAGTTTGCAAAAATGAGATTTTTCCTTCCAGAGAAAGTTGGGAATTTTCTGTGAAATGATTTGATTATTTGCTTTCACAGAGAATTCAAGCAAGATCATTTTCTTAGTGATCCTGGACTTAATGCGGAGGCTCCTGGGTTTTGTAGCTTTTATTGAAATAAGGAAAAAATTTAAGTTACATTTCCAAATATTCCTCAATTCAAAATTTAGTCATGATTTTCAATGGTTTTGCTTTACTTTTGATACCTAAATCTGCCTTCTACTCCCCAAGTTTTTGTCATCTGAATTTGTAACTCTTTTGAGTAATGTGACATTCCGTAGTAAAATATAGCCACAAACTTGTGACAGACATTAAAAATTTCACCATTGCACCAAATGCAGCAAGTACATCATCATTTGCTGGGCAACCAGTCCCATGATAGAATGATAAACTATCTCTTTACTTGTTTTCCTAGGAAATTCTGCCTTGCTTGAAGCATCTGAATCCTAACAGACCAGCAAACCCTGAATTGTCAACTGCTAAATTCCCCCTTCCCCAACTCTCATAGAGGACTTTGAAGACAACAGATCAGAGAAGTTTATGCCGCCTGGCGACTGATCTCCCATGGGCTACAGGAAGGATGGTTTGCACTCTTATTCAGGCATTCCTTAAAATACTCCACCAATAAAGCTTGAAGTAACCCCAACTCTTCCTTGTTAGTGTGAAACGAAGTTGAGAGTGTCATTGAAGTCATCACCACATCACTCATCATCCACGTTTAATAAACAAATAACTCATCCACGGATTGCAGTAAAAAAAGGCAACTCTGCAGACTCAGATCCTGTATCCGTCTACACGAGGAAGATACTTACATTTCCATATACTCACCGTGGTTACATAACAGAGATATTAAAATGATCATGACTGATGCTGAGCCTCAGAGTCAAAGCCCTCTATAATGTCTTATTTGACAATGTGTACATTGCTTTCTTGGCATTATTATTGCTAATATTGCTTGATATTTCGATGCAGTAATCGTCTGTTTTCTTTTCTGAATGTATTTATCTCTGTTCATTCTTTACGTGCTTTTTGTTTCTAGTCCTTATCTTAACAATAACATTGTTATTGTTATTGAATTTCAAGCCTTTTAAATTCTGTGAAGGCAAAACGTGGAAACCTAATTAACACATGTATATGTAAAAATTAAAAAAAAATGATTGGGATTGGACAGTGGTATTGATGGGACAGGAGATGTACATGGCAGGGGCATTATTTACTTTCATAATCTACCTGCAATGTACTGAAAAGGACCTTTCTTTGTAGACATCTATCGATATTTTTGCCTTCCCTTGTTCTCCAGATCAAATGGCATCTCTTCCAAGAAGTCTCTGACATCCTTCAGGCCCAATAATTGTTCCCGTCTCTCCAAATTCTTTGGTATTTATCAGAGTCTGTCTGATATTACATTTGACATATGTCTGCCTTGTATATCCACCGTGGGGACCAACTAGTTGTGGGAAAGAAAAGATCTTTCCAGTACAAGTCTTTTGGCTGCAGTAGCACCTAGGGATTCCCTCATTCTCCTTCTCCAAGTTGGCCACCACATTCTACACCTGCTATGTCCTTCTATCTCGGGGACCAGGACCCAAATGCCCATCTTTTCTTCCTTTTTGACTCCCAAAGCAAACACACAGAAGATAAAAATAGGAAATTATTCATAAGAATGGGATGCTACAGGGATCTTAGATGTTTTTCAGTTCTTACAGTTGTGCTGCCTGATTAATAGTTTCTGACTAGCTTTTCTTTTTCTTCCTTTCCCTTTTTCCTTTTCTTACCTTTCCGCTTTCTCTCTCCTTCCTTCCTTCCTTCCTCTCGGAGTGTGCATATCTTATCACAGCTTCCTTCCTCGGCCTCTGCTTAAATCCCTTGTGTCTTCTTTAGAGTTTTTTCATGGATAAAACTAAAATTTAGAAGAAACAACTGTTTACGTATCTACTTATCTTAAGGGGTTAATTTTCTTATCTGAAAACGCCATATTAGCTTTTTACCTCCTATTATCTTCTTGATCCGACCCTGTTATTTATTTATTTATTATTTATTGTCATCCAGGTAATGTCAAAAATAAATATGACATAGTCCTTCATATTCCATAACTAGCCTTCTGTTAGTTTAGAGTTCCCAATTCAAAACATGGCAATACTCTGTTGTAAGTTCCCAAACCATGGACTGTTGGGTAGAATGTGTATGAAAGCAACTCAGTAGAGGTAGGAAAAGTTTTTTCAACAAATGGAGCTGAGACAATTGTATATCCATATGCAAAAAACAATCTCTGAGCCATATTTTGTACTGTATATAAAGATTGACTCATAATTCACCATAGACTTAAATGTAAAATGTAAAACTATAAAATTTACAACAAATAAAACACGCACCTCTTTAGTCATTAGGGGAGCACAAATTAAAACCACAATGAGGCATCACTCACACCCCTGAGGAGGGTTGGAATCAAAAGGATAATAAAAAGTGCTGGGAAGCATGTGGTGGAACCAGACCTCTCAAACATTGCTGATGAAAATGTGAAATGGGGCAGCTACTTTCAAAATGGTTTGGCTGTTTCCTAAAAAGCTAAACAAAATATATACTTACCATATGATCCAGCCATTCCACTCTTAGATATTTACCCCCAGAGAAAAGAAAGCATGTGTCTACACAAAGGCTTGCAAGCAAAAGTTCAGAGCAGTTTTATTTTAAGAGCCCCGAACTGGAAACAACCCAAAATCCATCAACCCCAGCCTGGTTTGGGGAAAGACACAGTCTCCCCAGCTCATGGTTTTCTGCTTGATACTGAAGACAGGCACACTGACCATTTGTGTTTTTAGGTTTTTTGGACAACTTAGAAAAGATAACGAAAATTAAAACCATGAGAATGACCACAAGGTTATCAAGCTCTACAAAATATCCACGTGTTGGTCTAACTCTGTTCTTGTCCTAGTTGGTACAAGAGGTCTGAATACTAATCAATTTCTGTCACTTACTTTTATTCCTGGGGTGAGGCCTACCAAACTTCTTCCTTCTGAATGTCCTTCCCCACTCTCCTTAAAACAGGGCTTGCTTTCACAAAGATTCAAAGACATTAAATTAATATTCATATATGCCCCACCCTCGCCTTGCCTCTCATAGGCTAGTAGACCCATATGCACTGTTCAAGTGGGTGATATCCACCCCAAAAGGTTTTTATCAGAGCCGCAAGTATGAGTCACTTAGGATTTTAAGTATTGTGCTATGTTGCAAAATAATTTGGAACATATAACCATAGTGTCTACGAAGTATTCTATTGTGGGGACCTACGGAAAAATTAATTGCTTCTCTTATTATTAGATAGCTAAATTTGTTCCAATTATTCAGTCTCATAAAGAAAATAACGATGAAACTCTTTGGACACTTTTGTCCCCATTTCTGGCTATGAATTTTTGTTATGTGCCTAGAAATGGAATTTCTTGGTTAATCAAATTTTTATATATACATATATATGTACACATATACCGCCCCCCCCCACATATTTATATATATATTTTTTGTTAATGACATGTAATAAGATTGCTGTCCAGAAAGGTTATATCAGTTTAAAGGAGTTTCTAACACAAATCTTGGCAGGCTTCCTCCTGTGGCTTCATCTGGCTTCCAGATCTGAATTTAACAAACACTCCAGACCAGCCATTGGGTAAAGGAAAGAACACGTTGCCAAGAACTGCTATTTCTACATCGTAAAGGTCTCATTCTTTTTTACTGTTTTCTTTTTCGTTTTGGAAAAGGTTGCAGGAACAGTATCATGAATTCTTGTGCACTCTTCACCCAGGACCTCCCAATGTCAACACATTACATAACCATCAGTACAGGGATCCAGGCCTGTGAACTCATCTACAGACCACTTTCAAATTTTCCCCTGGGGCCCCTTTTCTGGTCCAGGACCCAACCCAGGATATCACATTTCATTTTCTTGTTCTGTCTCTTTATTTGCTTCTGATCTGGGAAAGATTGGAGATCGGTCTTTATCTTTCATACCCATGACATTTGTTAAGTCATCCCGGTTGGGAGTACTGCAGAATGTATCTTTATTTGAGTTTGTGTGATTTTTTTCTTGTGATTAAGTTCAGGGTCTGTGTTTTTAGCAGGAATAACACAGAAGTGATATTGCCCCCCATCTTGATGCATCTTATCAGAAAAGATGTGGTATTGATAAAGCTCACTACTGGTGAGCTTTGATTATTTCAGCTTTGATTATTTATTTAAGGTGAGGCCTGTCAGGTTTCTCCACTGTAAACTTATATTTTATACATTATAATTGACATGTATCTTATGAAGAAATACATTGGACTCTCATTTATTTACATTTTCAGTTTTGTGTTTTATCAAATATATATATACTGTGTCAATACACAGCTGTACGCATATAACTTATTAATAAATTATCAATGAAATTATTGAGGGTGAAGGCTTAAATAATTTTTTATTGATAAGTTTTGGCAATGACTTTTCTTTTTTTCCTTTTTTTTTTTTTCAGGTTTTGGCTGGGGCTGGGTTTCAACCCACCACCTCCGGCATATGGGGCTGGTGCCCTACTCCTTTGAGCCACAGGTGCTGCCCTGGCAATGACTTTTCTTGACTAATTCATGTTCCTTTCTTAGCCTTTAAACATGACTTCTCCAACACTTCCTACAAGAATCACTGTATGGTAGCTAATCCTACCTTGCTGTAATTTTCCCCTTATCTACATTTATTTGTATGGAGACAGAGTCGCACTCTTTTGGCCTCATCTCTTTTGGCCACGGCATCAACCTAGCAACCTCAAACTTTTGAGTCTGAGTGATCCTCTTGCCTCAGCCTCCTGAGTAGCAGGGACTACAGGTGCCCACAACACCCAGCTAATTATTCTATTTTTTTAGTAAAGACAATCTCACTCTTGTTCAAGCTGGTCTTGAACTCCTAAGCTCAAGGGATCCTCCTGCCTCAGCCTCCCATAGTGTTAAGATCACAGGAGTGAGCCACTGTGTCGGGAAACCGTATCAAAACTATACATATTTACAACAGTCTGCTGGTGTTAAAAGCACTGTCGTGATTGTTTTTTCTCTTGTTTCAGTGCCAGGCATCCCTATCTAGATTCAAAGGTGGTCAAAAACAGGGGTCACATGTGTTATCTTTGTTACCAGGCCAAGTCCTTTGAGAGGAGTATCTGTGCTTGGTTTATTTCTTTCTGTA